>PYUH01000144.1:499455-535218 GCA_016808085.1 Suaeda aralocaspica
GGAAAAAAAAAAAAAAAAAGGAGCGAGCGAGAAAAAAAAAATACTCAATTGGTCAAAAATGTCATAGACCAAATTGAAAGTTGAAATATCATATAGCCACAAGCCTTGCGGCATCTTTTACGAAATACTCCATGTATCCAGTGATCTATTGTGGGAGGCAAACCTAATAAAGGTGCTCCCTCTCAACTCTCCAGTAAACTTTATAACAACTAAATGTGACCAAAGCAGCATCAGAAACGACCCAGAATTTAAAAAGATTGCAAAGAACTGAGCATCACAGACACTCTTTTCCAATCGAAAGGCTCTAGGTTAGTAGAAGACATAACAGCAACACCTACAGCCGTTGCAACAGCAACAAAAGTCATCGCTTTCAGACAACCATGACTACGTGATAATCTTCCCAGCATCATTTTACAGTACTTGTCAGCATCCTTGAGAAGTGCTGCTTGTCTAGGACTCTCTCCAGCTAATGACTTTTCATTCTATACAAAGAGCAGAGAAATACAATAAATAAACACAAAAACCAAAGTCATAGACGATAAGCTGATCCTGTATTTCTAATTCCAATAAAGAAAAAAGAGATCATAAGATAGTATACTGTACTTGAGGTACCATTTACAAACGTAGTTACTGAGCTGTCAATCTATAGATCCACATGCAGACAAAATGATTAGGTAAAAATGCAAGATGAGGTTGTAGGAAGCTACCTGTTGCTGGAAACTTCTCAAAGTCTGCTTCAGAGCCTCAACAGATGACTGGTTGATATTTTGTTCCTTCTTCTCCTCACAAAACTTTTTCAGGACAGCAACACTTGCCTCCATATTATCCAGGTATAGTTTGTCCTGCAAAAATGAGCAAGAGATTCTAAGCACCAACAATTAATATACTGAACCAAACGAGTCCAGGCTAAATGATAAAGAATGATGGAAGCATCACTTTACCCATTGTTTATAAATGTCATTGTTTTGAGCCAAGCACCATACTGCAATGTCAGTGGCTTCTTTAACCAGCTCAGGCTTGCCTGCAAATTTAGAAGACATGAAAATATAAATACTTTCTCTTTTAGAGTAACATTTTGTAAATGATTGCAAATATAAGAAAGGATGCAGTGTCGCAACATATGAAATACCTTCTCCAGCAGCTAAGATTGCAAATCCAAATATCTGCTGTGAAACTTGTTTCATTGCTTTACTTCCAGGTACACCAGCAAGGGCTACTTCTTTCAGGGTAGGATATACTGCCTCAAATCTCTCAGTTGCCTGCAAAATATCCAATTCAACTATATTAGCAATTTAGTTGCATCATCAAAATACGGACATGTATTACAATGCTTTTTTGTTTGAACACCTTCACTCGAGCAGATGACACAGGGAATGTTGCTCGCACAAGAATCTCCAACTCAGTTGGAGGAATCAGACGTTCTCCTTTCCTTACAGCTCCATTAATCAATATAGTTCGAGCCTTTGGGGCTGCCAAGATTCTGCAATTGAGCACAAAATTCTTTATTAAACAATAAAGAAAAAAACCTAATAACATGGGTGCATAAGAGCTGAGATGTTCACAAACAAACTCGCTCATTTATTAAGCTAATAATCAACCTTAAACAAAAAACTTAAGCTTGTTTTGTAAATGAGCAAAGCTCAAACAACCTCATGTTCGGCTCATAAATTTTTCATGAATTGATTCATGTCGGTTAATGGTTTTTCATTGCCAATTTTGACTTGTTAAAAAGTAGTTCAATGTTGAAAATATTTGATATATATAATCATATAGTATGGAGTATCTATTTTTGCATACCTTTTATCTTATTTAACAAATTTTTAAATATTTAAATGGAATTTAATAGCTATAAAAAAACTATGAAATTACTATTATTAAAAAGAACTTGGGGAGCTTACTTAACGGATTCACCCTTTGACTCGTGCTTGCTAACCAACTCTCACTCTTTCTTTTCACTGAAGTGGGGAACTCAGATTTTTGGAAGAAGACTCACTTCCCAACACAACAATTTTAAGGCTTGGTTATTTAATTAAGCTTGATTTGAGCTCGTTAAATTAGAACTTGAACTTGAACTTGAAATGAAAACAAGCAGATTCATGAATAAAGCTCGAACAAAAATTTTCAAAGCTCAAGCATAATTCGAAATCATATCCCTACAAGCAGACATATTCATCTGCACTCCTGATGTAATATTAGATTAATTATAATTAATCATCAGCATTAAAACTAACCTTTCAATTAATTGCAAAATCATATCCCTACAAAGTGGATTGTTAGTGGATTTGTTATTGAGCAATGGCAAGAGGTTATGAGCCCAAGCACACAAGCCAACAGCCAAATCTCCTTGACAGGCCTACATACAAAATTTACTTGGTTAGGGGAAAAAGGAGGCGGTCAAAAGAGACAGAGATAATAATAGTTTGAGAGAAAGATCCTTGTAAATATCTTAAACTTTTCACCAATGAATACCTGAGAAATCACCCATATGATGAGTGAAAGCTTCTCTTGCCCTTGATACTTAACGTCTTCCCTCAATGTAGGCAACAAGCCAACAAGTGCATCAGGTTTACGCCTTAAAATAATAGCCAAAACCATAAAGATAGCAACCTGCCACAGACAGCAACATAAAATCCACAACATGAGTATGTAAATAAACAAATTACATAAATATAAAACTGTAGAAACCTAAGCGTGAGTGTCCAAGATGATCCTTCTGTAAGTAGCTATCCACGCCCTTTACAAAACCAAAATAAAGAGAAACAGATAACCTTTGCCATACTGTATTATATACTATGGTCGTCTTAAGGCTATGTTCAATTCGTCTGATGTGATTTGAAAGTTTATAGTTTGATGTAGTATCATTTGAATTTTTCGGGTCTAATCTACTACCTCTGTTTCAATATATATGCAACAATTTGACTTGCACTACTCACACTCCAGGTCCCATGGATTCAGACACGGATATGAGAATGGTACGGGGAATACGAGCATTAACAAATTGTAGAATATGCGTACGACAATAAAATATTATATTATACATTAAAAGACAAAAATTTACCAAAGCTAAACATTGCAATGGCCAAACTTGTAAATCCTATCTTTCAATATGCTAAAAATCACATATAAAATAGCAAAACAATAACAAACATAAAAGATGACAGTGTATGTAGTATTATCAAAAAGTCCATACTCAATATATTAATCATGCAATTACGAAACTTCTAATGTTAAAGTTGAAAATTGCCTATTATGGTGGTGTTGCGGGGGAGCTAGTTTTGGAGTGTGAAAATTATGTACCTTAAGTCAAAAATTGGTTTAATTTAAGTTTGTGTGCTAAGATACACCAAAATACATATAATACCGCTTGTGTCCATATAATTGGATACTTTAAAAATTAGATACGTCATAAATCGTATCGGATACGCAAAATCACGTATCATATCCTGTAATAGTATTAAATACGGGATAAGTGGGTAAAATGGAGTATCCATGCAACTTAGTTCACACTTTATGTCAAATCGATGCACTTAAAATGAAAAGATGGTAGTAATATAAATTTTTTAGCAAACTTTGGCCTATATTTCACAATAATTCATAATAAAATATATATCAAAAGAGGAATAAGTCAGATTATTATAGCACAAAATTTAAAATATTAAGTGATAAAGATAAGCAGACAAGACGTGATGTGTTTTTTTCTAATCAGATGTGATGTGACTTTTTTTTTCCAATATGGACTTGAGTGCTTAAACAAGTTCAACTAAACATAGCCTTATGGTCTGTTCATTTCAGTTTAATTTCATTTCTTTTTAGTTCCTAATTTCCTTCTCTCATAAACAATTCATTTCATCTATTTTCAATTAAGTTCGGCTTCAATCAGTTCAGACCTTTAGTGATAAGTGCCGGCTATTAACACAATACGTCTTTGCTCCAAAAGTATTTTGGCATCACCCAATTCCCTACTTCCATAGTCATATTACATTTGTCCCAAAGATCTTTTAGCACCACCGAATTTCCTACTTCCATAGGCATTATATTACATTAAAAGTTAATGAAATTAACATACATAAGTTAAAACCACCAATGAATTTGAAACATTTTATAAATAACTCATGTTGAACTAGTTAAAGATATGTATCGGGAGGTGTCCACAAATGCTAGGACTTGTGGTGGGTTGACTAAAGACTTTCCTATAACAATTGGGCTACACCAAGGGTCGCTGTTAAGCACTTTCCTTTTTGCAGTGGTCATAGATAAAGTAACAAGGTCAATCCAAGATGAGGCTACCTGCATGTTGTTTACGGAAGATATCGTATCGGTGGATGAAACTAAAGAGGGGATTAATGCCAAATTAGGGCAATGGAGGCAATGGTTGGAGTCGAGAGGGTTCAAGCTAAGTCGAAGTAAGACGGAATATATGGAATGTCGGTTTGGAACTCAAAGGAGGGAAAGTGATGCGGTAGTGAGGTTTGAAGGAAAAGTCCTAGAAATGAGGGTATGCTTTAAGTATTTCGGGTCATATATCCAAAAGAATGGTGATATTGACCAAGATGTGGCACATAGGATTAAATCTGGGTGGCTTAAATGGAGAGCAGCCACGGGATTGTAATGTGACCGGTGTTTCTCTACGATACTCTACGGTACAGAATGCTGGGCTTATATAACAAGGAGCACATTCAAAAGATAGAAGTTATGGGGATGCGGATGTTGAGATAGATATGCACGAACACTCTAAGGGATGGAATCACAAATGAAATCACACGTCGAAAAGTTGGTGTCACAGACATTGCATGCAAATTAAGGGAAAATCGCTTGCGTTGGTTCGGACATGTGAGACGGAGACTTGAGGGAGCCCCAGTGCGACGAGTGAAAGGGTGGGATCATGGAGATCGTAAACAAGGTAGGGGGAGACCGAAAACGACTTGGTGGAAAGAGGTTAGAAAGGATATTAAGCTTTTAGCTTTCCAGGAAAATGAGGTTCTCTATCGCAGGGGGTGGAGGAGGAAAATTTATGTGGATGACCACATGGAATGATTATTTTTGGTTCATGTAGCCGATCCCAATTTTGAGATTAAAGCTCTGATTGATGGATTGATTTATTGATTATAAGTAACTCATATCCAGCAACATAACAGATGAAGTGACAATAACCTACTTATAAACAAGAAAGCATATTAAGTCCTGCTATGAAATAGACCAAGGGTGAGCAAATTAAACACATTACCTGTGATTTAGATGATTGCTGCCGACTTGCCTTTTTAGTATTCTTTACACTAGGCAGCTGACCATTCAAATCTGCATGAACAGCGTCTAGCAATAATTTTACAAAGGAACCAAGGGCTATCACAGAACGCTGACTGATCCAGTCAATCGAAGTCCTATAAACAGCATCTGGGATATGAGAGACCGGGATCTGTTAAGAGAAATACATACGACCAAATGAGCACACACGTTCAGGTACAAAATAAATGAGAAACAGTAAAGCAAATAAGAAATCCTCAACAAGGTTCTCAGAAAACAGTGAACAATCCATGCATCAATGACATTTATCAATTTGAGTCTAGTCAAAAATTGGATTAAACACTCATGCCAAATTCACCCCCTATAAAGGGAATACATATACTAACTAACCAATCAATCAATCAACCAAAGCCTAAGTCCAATAATTGAAGTCGACTACATGAACCAAAATTGATAATTCCATGTGGTGTTCCACATAGATTTTCCTCCACCTCCTGCAATCGACAACCTCGTTCTCATGTAAATCCAAAAGCTTCATACCTTTTCTAACACCTTCCCCCAAGGAAATAAAAATACATTTAATAAAAAAAAATTGGAAAACTAAATAAAAAAACCAATTCCGTAGCATATAGCTAATCACTACCCTTCCTTTTCCTCCACATACAACAAAGAAATATATTGAGAAAAACTCAGAAAGCAAAATCAGACACCTGCCCAAACGCAGAAGCAGAAGCCCTTTGAAAATCCAATAATTAAAAAATAATAAATAAAAAAAACAGAGAAGAGTTTTTGCAAGATTAAACTTTTGTCAATAAAAAGCACATACATTGAAACAGTTTCAAGCTAAATCAAGATTTTGTTGTATTACTCGAACAACTCGATGATCAATGTTTGATCCAAATTATCCCACTAGTGACTCAACTAATCCACATTGACGATTCTAACCCCTTTCCAACAAACAGGAAATATGATGATCAATTACTAGATGATAAATCCTCAAATTCAGAAAATACAAACTCTGAATTCTCTGAATTTACAAAACATAATCAATCACTAATTACTAGTTAATAGGATAGTTAATATGAAAAAAAATTAAAAAAATAAAAACCTCCAACTGCTAAAGATCTGATTTAAAGAATTACTACAAAATAAAAATTCCTTCAAATCAACAAAAGATCAAATGACCAAAGTTACTACATACAAAGTCTAAAATAAAAAAAATAAAATAAAATAAAGGCAACTCACATCAGAAAACTTTCTAACTGGAGTTTCTCTCAATATCTTCACCCATGGAAACTGAGAAGAAGTAACTTCAGATAAAGCACGTGCAAAGTAATCCGCAAATTTCAACAATTGTACATCCTCTTCGAAGGAACCCTAACAAAAATCACATGATTTCACCAAATCAAACATCAATTGGATTTCAAAAAAATCAAACAACACAATTCAATCAAACAACTAACCGATAAATCAACAAGAAAAGCAGCCAAATCATCAGCGTCCATCTTAGCAGCAGCTTCCGACACCGAAACCTTAGGTTTCTTTTCAGCTCTCTTCTTCTTCTTCTTCTCAACTTTATCATCATCTTTCTTCTTTTCCTCAACATTATTTTCTGATTCACTGTCATCAGTATACTCATCATTACCGCGTCTCTTTGATCTAGACTTGCGACTTTGATATTCATCATTATCATCATCAAAAACAGCGGTTTGCTTCAGGGATTCACGGATTCTTCGATGGCGATCTTCAGCCTGCTTTTCGATCGCTTGAAAGATATTATCATCCTTATCAGCACCAGATTCAGCAATCGCAGCAGCGGTTTGTGGCTGCTTATTTAGCTGCTTGTTCTGCTGCGGGTTTTTGCGGCGTTTCGCATACGTAACCTTCTGCCAACCATGGTTGTTGTTGTTGTTATTAAAATTGTTGGTGCTTATGGCGGCAAGTAACGAGTGATCGTCGTAGTCGTAGATTGTATCCTCCATTCTTGATTTTCTGAGTAGGAAAGAAAAAGTGGGTGCAGAGAGACAAAAAGACGGAGAGAAAAACAAGGTGAAAAGGGAGTACGGTGTGGGGGGGGTATGGAGTTATAAAAGGGAGGATCAAAAGATGTTGTGCAAGTAAACACGGGATAATTATGGATGTAAATTGAAAAGGATGTGGAGTTATTAGTTGATGTGTAGGTACGGGAATGGAGGGAGTGACGTGCAATGACGCTAAAGTGTGCATCCAGTGACCAGTATTCTAGCGGGCATATATGCCATAACACCAATTTGGTATTGGTATTGCACTTAGGGTGTTCAATCGGATCGGATCGATCAGATTTGATCAGAAAAGCCGCATATCCAAGAGTTTTGGATCAATCAAATTCTTATCCGAGTAAAGTTGGATATCCGACTTTTGAATATCCAAAAATATCATATCGAATAGTCGGATATCCGAAAAACCAATATTTTGTAATAATAAAATGTTAGACTTACAACATCGGTAACATTACATCCTAATTCTTTGACCTAATTATATAATTATATGCATAAATTTACTTAAAACTTACACTTTACAACAATATTCATTAAGCATAGAAATTAGACAAATTCTTATATGAGGCTAGCCACATTTTTAATTGACGGTGTGGCCACATTATATTTGATATTTTAGAAAAAAAAAAAAATCCTCCCAAATTGTTACTCTGTCATTTTTTTTCTCTGTTCCTTCTCTTTCTCTTTTCCAAAGTAACAACAAATCACACATCTTTATGGCTTCATTATTGATGATTTTAGCGGCTTAAATCTAATTAAGAGTATTTACAAACTGAAATCGTATTTCTAATTAGTGAAAATTTTGTATTTTTCTACTTAATTTTGTGAAATTTAAGTCATAGACTATGGTACCAGCGTTGTTGGAGAAGTGGTGGTGGTTGTGGTGGCTACGATTGTTTCAGCGGCGGCAGAATTCGTGTAGCAATATCTAAATGATATTGCCTCTATATAAATGTCTTTTTGCTTATCAGCCGCTCTGTGCACGCTATTGCCTTTCCCATTTTAAAAGGCTCTTCCTATAATTGTCACTTTTATTTAGCATTTGAATGATTACTATTTCATTAACTATTTAACTTTTTTTACGCGTGAATCGGCAAAGGTAAGCATGCAATCAGATGAACTTTAACTTGTTTGAATAATCTAGTTTATTTGCATTGTTGTATGTAGTGTATTCGTATAAGGGCCTGTTTACTTCAACTTAAAATCAATTCATTTCAGTTCAGCTCAGTTCAATTCCGTTCAGTTCAGTTCAGCTCAGCTCCATTTATTTCAATTCAGTTAAGCTCTTCTTTAATTTCGTAAATTATTATTTTTTGCTAATTAATTTGTTCCTAATATTATTTGTTCGTAATATTATTTGTTCATACTGTTGTTGTTGTTGTTGTTGTTGTTTACGAAAATATTATTATATCACATAAGTGGATTACCATTCACAAAAAAAATAAAGATGTATTACTAGTTTTTATTTCATAAAATATAAACTACTAATAACATTGTTTTTGTTTAACAATTCTTAGTAGATTCATATTAAAATTATTACTATGACATTACCCTATAGTAAAAAAATCATTATTAATCCGTATTTAAAAACTAATAGATAGTCAATCCATAAAAATCATAGTAAAAAAATCAATAATCATAATTAAAAATCAATAGTTAAAAATCAATAATCCATAATTAAAAATCATTAATCCATCATAAAAAATTTCAATTCAGTTCAGTTCAACTCCAATCAGCTCAGTTTAGTTAAGTTCAGCTCGGCTCTATTCAGTTCAGTTCAACTGTTTTCAGCTGAACTAAACAGGTCCTAAGTAGCTTTGCTTATTTATAACTTTTTCACATATGTATGACAGTATGAGTAATATTTGTCATTTGTATTGCTTATTTATACAAGTATCAATGTACACATAAGCAATTTCACTCTTATGTATGTATAACCTTCATTTATACGCGTTGGTAACCCCAATTGTTCATACAAAGTAACCTCATTGAACCATACAAGTAAACCATTTTTCATACAATAGTAACCCCGGCCCTCTTATAAGCACGATCGAGTAACCTTCTTATTGATAATAAAAAATATTACCTCGTATGTGTAACCCATGTATCAGGACATTCGCCATTCGAAGTTGTGTATGGATTCAATCCATATATGCCCATTGATCTAATTCCTTTGGCCAGAGACGAAATCCATGTAGATGCGCAAAAACGAGTAAAGGTGTTCAAGAAAACATGTGAAGCTATGAAAAAGAATCTTTTGAAGATGAATGAAGTCTACAGGAGACGATCTAACAAGAATAGAACTCAACATGTTGTCAAACATGGTGATTTGGTATGGATTCATCTCCGAAAGGAGTGTTTCCAACATAAACGCAAGAACAAGCTAATGCTTAAAGCTGATGCTTGATGGATCTTATGAGGTGATAGAAGCATATGGAGACAACGCCTATAAAATTTTTTTACCTAATGAGTACGGTAATGTGAGTGCCACTTTCATATTGGAGATCTCTCACCTTACTATGATGATGTGAATTTGAGGGCAAATTCTTTTCAACCAGGGGAGAATGATGTGAATTTGAGTACAAGTGAGATATCCTATATTAAACCAATAGTGGATGAGCCAATTAACCTTATACTGAATCTTATTGGGTTTGATAGAGATAAATCATAGGTATGGGTGACTATGGTGAAGATTGATGACACTGTGGATGATACTGGTGGCTTCCTAAGCCAACACCATTATTCACTAATACATTGCACTTGGAAGAGTACAATGTTAATATGTCTGTCTGTCCTTTGAATATGCTTGGATTGACATTAGACTAGTACTTTACAGGATGGATACATAGAGTTTTTTACCACATCATTTGATATGGTTTTTCTCATTTTGGACATCATTGCTTTTATATATGTGAGTCTAGCAAGTGGTTTCCTTCAAGATTATCTTTGGAGCATGGTGAATGGTTTCTTGGAAGTTTCTTGATTAAAAGATTTATTCTTGGTAGGTTTCTTGATTTAAAGATGCATTCTTGGAAGAGTTCTTAAAAAATCAAGAGAGGTAGTGTTGTTTTCTTGCGCGTGTTTTGGCGATCTTGAAGACGATTCTTGGGCTTCATTTTGGCGAGCTTCCACAAGATAAAATTGAAAATTTTGTTTTGTTTATTTCATTTCTAGGTAGTTTGTTATAATAGAATTTTGTTTGTTAGGATTTTTGCAAATTGATTCAAGATAAAGATCAAATTCTGTAAGTGGTCTTATGTGTAGCCGGTTTTGTAGATAATCACAAAAGGGGCGTGTTTTCTTATTGGTTGCAATTTGTCTAAGTTAGTTAGGGTTGCTATTTAGTTGTTAGGATATTTTCCTATAAATAGCCTAAGGATTCTATGTAGCAACATAAGTTTAATTTGTTGAAAGTCAATAAAATTTCGTTTCTTTCTTGTGCAATTTAAAGAGTTTAATTGTTCAAGATTATTTCATAAATTCGTGAATTCAGGAGTGAGAGATCGAATTTAGATCCTAATTAATTAGTTTCAGGAGTGTGCTAATTAGTTAGTCTTCTGTTAAATTCGTTCAGGAGTGGGAGTTTAATTGAATCAAACGTTAATATTGAGTATTATTTGAAAGTACCACTTAAAATCAAGATCATATTGTCTCAATTGTCTCAATGTTGTATCCATTTTGACGGATATTTTTAAAACTCAATAAATTTCTTTGAGACTTAGGACAGTATAGAGCATCATTGATTTCGAATTTTGTTCCCATAGGCATCAATGTAGTTGCTCTTCCGGAGCCTTCAACAATGTTTGTACTATCTAATATAGTATTCACACTTATATTATTCATCATCAATTGAGAAAAATATCTCTTATTTTTAAGTATCGTATGAGTAGTTGTGCTATTTTTTAGACATATTTCTTCACCATTTATTAATAATTGACTTTGGAGAGCATTCATGTTCTTCAAATAATATTGTAGACACCTAATTTAGCCCCATGTCCCGCGGCAGAACTCTATGATGATTAAAAAACTCATTTCTCTAGAAGATTGGATAATCGAGTATACTTGGGCTTAAAAATAAATCTCATTCTTATTTCACGGACCTTTTTATCCAAATGCCTCTTTTACTATTTTAAATAAATGAATAAAATAAAATAATAATAATAATAAATAAAATAAACAAAAAAAAAGATGTTTCAAAAACGTAGCTCGGTTAATTTAGTCACGCTGACAGCTCAGCGTGACTAAGCTAACAGCGTTACCCTAGTAGCGTGGTAGGGTTCCCTGCGCTACTGGGCCAGCGTGATACGGCGTATCACGCTAGCAGCCCAGCACGATTAGGGTTCCCACGCTGTTATAAAAACCCTCATTTCCTTCGTTTCTCAACACGATTTTTTAACTCACTTTCTTCCTCATACTTAAATAATCCGATTATTGCTTTAACAACCTTTTTTTATTTTAATTATTTATTATTTTATTTGCTATTTATTTTACTAAAAAGTGGCTACAAATTTTAATAATATCGAAACAATAATTCGAAACTCCGCCCAAATTAATACTCGACGAAGACAATCTTCAAAGGAGAAGTGGTACGTTTCCTGAGAGCCCTAAAAATCATGTTTATGGACTTTTAAGTTGTTGTTTCACTATTTATTTACTGCTTTATCACGTTATTATTGTTAAAGGACTTAAAATTGATTGTTTGCAACGCTTAATCAAGATAATTCTTTCGGACAAATCTAATCATGTTAGGCTCCCTAAATTGATTTTAATAACGGTTTGAGTTAAATTAATTAGTTTTTTTGTGATTCATTAACAATTTAATGCTCTCTTTTTTTGTGAATTTTGTAATTGATATTTTTGTGTGATTCGAAATATAATTTCTGTATGGTTAAGAGGAAACTAGTAACGGCCGCCTATGGGCTAACCCGACGCACTCCGTCATGTTAGTACCTTCGCCCCCGAGTCCAATCTTTGGTTCGCTCGACCACAACTTGGAGTCATCCCCATGGGATCCGTGTAATTTAGACAAACGTCCCTTATTCGAGTCTCATTCGTATCGAATCTAAATACACGGTTTATGAGTTTAGTTCCTAAAACTCATTGGCGACTTCTTACTAGTATCGTCCGTATTTGTATATTTTTATCTCACTTGGAAAAAAAAAAGCAAAAAAAAAACACAAAAATAGCGTAGCGCGACGGACTTTGTCACGCTAACGTCGCGCAGCGTGACAAGCTTTGTAGCGCTGCACAGTCAGCGTGACAAACTCTGTCACGCTACCACGCTAGCGCGACTGAAATTCCTGCGCTCCTGTTTTTTTGCAAAATACTTCTAAAAAAGTCCATTTCACCTTTCCTTAAGCCAATTTTTTAGGTCTAACTCGACCTATGGACGGCTTGGGAAAGGTGACCAAAAAAATTTGGGACCCTAAAAATCCGGGGCCCCTACAGTGGCGACTTTACTAGGGACTAAAAGAGGGTGAGACTTGAAAATTTTCTCTCAAATTATAGACTTATTATATTTAGAACATTTGCTTTTTTTAGTCATATTGCATACATGTAACATACACTTGGCCTCCATGTGTTTGAAACATGCCTTAGGATTACCGTGATACTTCTACATTTCGGGGAGGAACTATTGACTTGGTGGGGCCCATGGTCTCTAAGCAACCGAGCAAGATAGAACCTTATCCCAACTACATCAATTTCTAAGCCGCCCATGGTACTTAGATGGGAGAAACTTCATATCTAACGGTTATTATACCGCAAAGTGTTGGAGCACACTCCTTAGATGTAGGACCCTTTTGACTGACCATGGCTGACCGTAGTTTGACTGCATTATTTAGTAATTATTTGCTTCCCTTTTGTTTTATAAAGTTGCTTGTTTTGCTTTTTATATTTTGTGCATATGTAGATTTTCTGAGGTTTTCAAATCAATTTTAATCACAATATATTATTAGCTACCTAAATTAATTGATTACGTAAAATATTTTCCATAATTTTAAATTATATTCTTTGATATCATTTGATTGCTTGGAAGATTTTTATGCACCAATATATTTGATTTAGTTAATAAAATATTGCAAAAGATATTATTAATCAAATCCTTGATCTTCTTAGGATTAGATTAATAGAATCTTTGATTAAATAAAAACTAACTTATACACTTAACATTTATTAGAAAATTCAAATAATATTAACGATTTCAAAAATACTTTAACTTTTTGAGATTTTTAATATAATTCGAATCTTTTGGAAATTTACTAATTAATTCCTTTCATTTAGAATTTTATTAGTTTAATTCCAAATTTCTAATAAATCTAACTATCTCACTTTCCCTTGTATTATTTTCAAAAAATCAAACACTTAGAATAATTTTTTTTTAACAAAACTCAAAAAAAAATCCATCAAGGTTAATTATGATATTTATATTTTTTATTAATTTTTTATGAGCTTCCCATCAATAAACCTTGATTGTTATAACTCTAATTCTTGTGTCTCGTTTCTTTTTTCTTCTATCTTTTTTTTTTGTCTTCCCTCATCATCTCTTTGTAAGGATCCAATAATGATAATGTGAAAATTACTAATTGCTTGACAATGCACGATTTTGATCAATGTTTTTAATGACTCACATACAAATAACATCATCACCAATCTTTCAAAAGTTTGGTCTAATAATAGGCCCATTTAGGCCTAAATAACGTATATATGGGCAACATGGACATGAATCCAAACCCATTAAATACAAATTTAATGATAACTTAGCAAAAATCAATAGAAACTTGCAGCGTAACTAACTCTACAACGCTACACAAACAGCGCAACTCTTCTAATTGCGCTACACTGTTAGCATCACAAGTTTAATAACTCTACCTTGCTAGCGCTACTTCTTTTGTCACGCTACAAAGCTAGCGCTAGAAATTTTTTTGCGCTAAAAAGTCATGTATTTGAATAGTTTTGATGAATATGTAGTATTTATTTGAAATTACTCATACACATTTAAATCATAATTAACCCCAACTAAAAGGGTTTTAAGTTATTTTAGAGCCCGTTATGGTTCAATAAGAACCCACTTTGGTTTTTTTTTTCAACATTTTATCTATTAACACATACTGAATGGACACATTCTTGTAAGTGCAATCATTATATAATATGAAATTGCAAGGGTTGCTACATATTGGCATACAAAATGATGAAAAAAATGCCTAATGTAAACAAAAGAAAATTTGTTTGCTTTAGAAAGTGATAATATGTGCTATATTACTACTTTTTTCTAAACACTCCATCCCACCTTTGCATCAAACGCATCATTCTAAGTGTTTCAATTATGAGCCCATGGTTCAACCTACTCCTAAATGTTTGATTTAGAAACTATCGATCAATAGACCCAAGGTCTATAGTTTCGACTGAAATATAACGAAGTTTCAATCAATTATGGTCATTATTTAAAATTCTTCAAATGCAAGCTCAAGAAAATCCGAAGAACATTATTCAAGACGATGTAGACGCGTACATACAAGAAACATGATTTGGACCAAAACTAGAACTCCATTCACTTTCCTAGTTTAATTTCTCTCTTTTCTTTTCTCCTTCTTTCATGGTAGAGTTTGAGACTTTTGCTGCCAAGTATCATTTATGTACTAATTTCAACTATCAATAAAATAAAATTTATTTCATCTTCAAATTGTACATTCTCTCTCTACTCATCATCTTGCTTAAACAATTACAAGTGAATGAACTCATCAAGTTGAGTTAATCAACATGGCAATCAAGAACAAGTTAAAGCATAATTGGCATAATATAGACTACGTTGTTCATATCAAATGCACCCTCAATTTGACGCATCCACACCTTGAACAACTTACTCTATATTTTACATCCTTTAAATTAAATGTGTCAATTACTTAATTAAGTTATTAAAGCAAAGTGGTTCAAATAAGTTCTCTTTTGGGAAACAAACTTTACTTTATTAACCATAGACTCAGTCGTCACGAGCCTAAAAGTTTAATTGAGGCTCAATTTAAGTCTCAAAAATTTGGGGGTCACTCCAAGTCCACTTATTGTTTATTTAAAGATGCAATACACCAACATAAGAGGCACCTTTGAAACCCTAAAAATGTCTCCCTTATCTTGAATAACCTATATTATGATCCACTTTCTTGGTAGCCCGTATGCGCCTAAACACATAGCTTGTTTCTTTCAACCTACATCAAACTTAGCCTGGGGATGGGAATGCTACGACATAAATTAAAAAGCAACTCCATAAAGCAAATATATAATGTTAAAGCAGCTCTGATTTTCAATTCAAACAAATGGAAATGCATGAAAAGTTGTCAACAAGTAAAATTTTAAATAATAGAGTTGCTCAAGTTTAAGAACAAGTTTGTAGCATAGTTTGGGTTAATTATGGGTATTTGAGCCTTCTTTTCCATTTCTTTCTTACACCCTAAGCTTAGCCACGATACAACCCTGAAAAAGCCCTCCTTGAGGTGTAACAAAATTGCAAAAAACTTGTGTCTTTACCTTTAACACATCAATAACTCAGAAGCAAGAGCTACGTAAGACCTGATTCCAACTCGAATTGGATACGTATGCAACCTTTCATAAAGTGCGGTCTTAATAGTCCTACATCTTAAGGACAGGTAACATGAGTAAAATTTTAAGGGCCCATGAAAAAAAAGGGTCCTTTGAACACAAGACTCACCTAAGGTCTTGGATACTGTTTTATTTTAGGACGCACAACCGTCCTTAAAAGAAAATTGCCTTAATGTCACATAAAGCAAGTCATTTTCTTCTACACATATCATCCTTCTTTCCTTTTTTTTCTTTTTTTCACACATACTCTTCTTCATCAAGCTTCTTTCCTTTCTCATGCTCATCATCATCAACTCTTGTAGTGTCATCTTTTAACTCAAACACTCACATACTTCCTTTACTCGTTCCTTTTTATTCCGCAAAATCATCCAACTTCCTCATTTTCTCTTAAAGAATGAATTTTCATAGCTATCTTATACCTATCCATGGCAGCATGCGGCAGCACTTTGACTCAATATCATCCTCTCATCACCAAAATCTTTCCTATCTCTTCTAGTTTTAGTCTTCATAAACTTAGCAACTCGTCTACTTTAAGCATTATCATCTTCAACACTTCAAAACTGGAGCAAGCATTTATAATATTGATCTCTTATTTCTCTAAAGAGATTCACATTACTAGTAGCCAATAGTTGAATTTGAAACAAACTTCTCAAACAAGACAATCACGAAAGTATAAGATGATGGCTCATAATCTAAGAACAAATGAGCAAGCTACAATCATTCCCCTTTGAATCATAATCGTTGTCAAGCATATTATACAACAACTGTAATCAATTTTGGATCCTTGACTTCTACTATTCTTTCTTCCTCATTTTCCTCATACAAAAAATAATCATGTCACTAGTAAAAAATAGCTTATTAGTATCGTTTTTTTGCACCTATTTGTATAGTTTTACACACGATACAATTGGAGGCAAAACAAATAGCAAATTTTGCTTGTATCGTTTGTTAGAAACGATGGTAATAGCTTCTATTTGCATCGTTTTTTTGTAAAAACGATACAAATAGACCACCTATTTGCATCGTTTTTTTGGTGGAAACGATACAAATATGTAGTCTATTTGTATCGTTTTTACAAACAAACGATGCAAATAGGTGGCCTATTTGTATCGTTTTTCGAAAAAACGATGCAAATAAGTAGTCTATTAGTGTCCTTTTTTAACAAACGATAATAATAATGCTGTTTATAAAACAAATTTCAAATGGTAATTTAGTGGGCTCTATATTCACAATAAATAATATATCTATATATATATGCATCCTCCCGCCATTGCCCCTGTTCGATTCTCTATAGTTTACAATACTAATATAAATATTTCATTAATAAATTAAAAATTGTAAACGATTCAGATATATACAATACACTTTCAATTGTTATATAAATATATTTTACAACAAGTTTGATAGATGTTTACGAAATACCTAAATTAAAAGTATGAACAATATTGTAATCAAATACATTTTTTATTTAATTAGGATCGGATAATAAGAAATTTAGTCTGAAGAACCTCGCCAATTGCTCGCGAACTTCATCCAACTCTCTTTGGGTATACGGGGCAGATCTTCCAATATAGTCCTTCAAAAGATTATATTGAAAACAAAACGATGTAAGTAAAGTATGTAAGATATTATTGTTAAGAGAATAAGAAAGGGTACAGTAGCTTTCCAATCACTACATATGAATATGCTGCTACTGTCTAAACAAACATATTAAAAAAAGACATGACATGCTTTGCTAAAACTTCAAGCAGGACAATCAATAATGTATTAAATCAGTGATTAATTAGAATGCGAATATCATTTTGAGCAGGCAATATAACTACTAAATTATGATGCATATTACAATGTACAGCAGGAAACAAATACGATAAATAGAACGTGAATGACGCCAGGATATGATGCCAAATGTACAAGAGTTCTGACATCATGAAAGGATGCATGTAGAGAAGCTAGTCAATAGAAATGGTCAACATAGTAAGTTACAGAACTTGGAACGACTTCATAGATAAGGCCTTGGTAATAATGTAGTTAAGATCTTAAAGCAAGTCCTTAGAGGAGTGAAGTTGACCACTGGTGGTGACCTCAATGGGCATGGATTTTCTATGAGGGGTGGCTTCAAAAGCATATAGGGAGATTTTGGACTCTATTCCAAAGGCAGTAGTTGGATCTTAGAAATGAATCGTAGTTGGATGTAAATATGACCATATTTACCCTTACAAATTTTCTCTTAACATTGTTTCTTAGGAAGAGTTTTGGGTTGACCCGGGAAGATCTATTCCAAAGGCATACGAGAAAACTAACCAAGAGATTCTTTCTCAAAGCTCTGAAATTGCCAGGGGAGGTTCTACTGTTGTTACGGCTATTCTTAATATTCGAAGGTTATGGACTGCTAATCTCGGAGATTCAAGAGCAGTTCTCTGCATGAGGGGGTCAGGCTGTACAGATGACTGTTGATCATGAGCTAAACGTAGACAAAGCCACTATTGAGGGCAAAGGAGGATTTGTCTCAAATATGCCAGGTTTCCTTTCATCATATATTCTTAATTTCTTACCATTTATTCTTAATACCTTACCATTTTACTATGTGTTTTTCTTATTGATAATTAATCAATTAATCATACTAACGGGTACTAAATTTTATACATGTTGACTAAATGGTGAGAGTATGTTAGGGACTAAGTGAGAATTTCAAATACAAACAAAAATGTTATGGTAATTAATACATAGCACTTCAGTGCTTATCATTTTTTAAGACAAGTGTCTTCTATTTAAGACACTGTCATGGTTGTAAATAAAACTGTAATATGTGTGATTGTGTGAAGGACTTCTCTATGAGCAATTCAAGAATATAAGGTTAGTGTTCATTACCACTTCCATGTGAATTCCTGTTCTAGTTGACCTAAGCTCTCGGTTGATCCTTCAACTAAAATTCTGATCTCACTAATAGTTTTAAGCTAACATTTTCAAAGTTCAAATCTTACTTTATATGTATTTTCATAAAATTTCACCAAATCTTACTTTAAGCTGACATTTTCAAAGTTCAAAGTTCAAATCTTACTTTATATGCATTTTCAAGATTAATGGTGTTCATAACCACATCCTCTCCGAATCTTCACCAAATTCCCAAAAAACCTCCGTCTATGATTACTTGCATTCCAAAGACTAAACTAATCAATAAACAACAAATTAAATCATGACACAAACCTTTATTTCCTTCACATCACCTTTACATTCACCAACTTTCTTGACTATCTCATTCATGTACTTCATCGCTTAGTAGCCACAATCCATTCCACCAGTTTGCTGGGCGCACTAACAATATTGCAAAACGTAGGTTAAGAACAAGATACCTCTTGTGAGCATTATACCAAAATATATTCTATAGTATTCACATAAGAACAAAATAAAAGAGTCACACGTATACCTCGACTCGTGTCACCTCCAAAACCATTTTAGAATTTTCTTTGATCCTTGCTCTATACGACTTGTAAACAATGAAACAAAATTGAAGATGTACAAGTTCTACCAAAATAAATCAACACTTGCCTCGATGTTGCAGAAGAAAGTGACATCAACAGACAGATTACCACGATACTAACAATGTTACTAAAAATTTTGAAACATTGAGGGTTCATAATTACTTACAGATCAAACACGTTTTCACAGCTCAGTTGACGAGGTGGTTGTTGTGTCAATGGGTTGAGTATATAAATTACGCCGTCACATAAATCAATGGCCATGAGAATCCAGTGGTTGCTACCAAAATAAAAATACGTGATCACATAAATCAATTGCCAACACCATTAAGCTAAACACAGTCTCTGAATTGAAGCGGAGATGTACTCAAGAAACTATCTACCGAGAAGCTAAAATGTCGATGGCAAACTAACAAGTCAAAATAATGGCATTGAAACACTGTTGCTGTTTTCAAAATTTTCACATTATAGAGCCTACCCATCTTATCATTTGAAAAAATCTTAACTTAGTATACCCTTACAGCACAAAGTAGAACTTTGTTTTCTTCTCAACTAAAAGAATATACATGAAGCTATAGATTTACCAGCTCAAAGAGGCATTGTAATACATATTTAGCCTCTCAAAAAAGGCGAGGGTGTAATAAGTGAAGCGATCTACGACAGAGACTCCAACCTGCAATAAATGAAATCATTTTTAGAATTGTTAGAAGCATAAAATTTTTAATGATCCCTCATAACTTAACATTAAATATTAAGAGTACTTTTACATTTTTGGAATTCCATATACAAAAAATTCTATGGATGTTGGAAAAAACATGAAGTCCTTCAAATCTGTACTTATATCAGAATCCAAGTGATGAGAATAATAGTTTTCCCCTTTCATGCTGCTCCCGATTGCCAAAACACCGGGCGATTGAAGCTGCAAGGATAAAGACAACATTATATGCTGCAACTAAAATAGCAAGATATTAACTATAAGGCAGAGATGAAGTTTATAATTGATAGGCAAAGGAAATAACAGCAGATTAATGAAGTTCAACATTTTAGTGGCTAGAGCACCCCTTAAAGCAAACTATAATACTTCACAATTTCCACCATAATCCTCTCTTCCCTAATCTATCCGTAAAAACTGTGAAGTTTTTGCCCTTTTCTTCAAGTCTCCTCTAACTACCTCTCTGCCTTAGCCCATAAACTGACCTTTAACAGAACCATAGAATCAAAAGGTCAGTACTCAGTAGTACCCTTTCCCCTACAATAATACTCCAGAATAGGGTGAACACTACACATCACTAGTGATATCTCTGCACATCACGATCAAACAACATAAATCAACTCTGAAATCACACTCATCTAATTGGATACAATTGTGATTTAAAAAGCGTAAAAATGCCTCAAAAATAGCAAGAATACCAGAATCAACGTAACAACCAAAGCCTCAAAAATATCATCACAAAGTAGATTGGGGACAAATAACATGAAACAAAGTAAATTAGAAACCATAAAAAAAAAAAATTAAACCAGTAAATTGGGAAAACATTAAAAATTGCTTAATTCTTTAGCCAAGTTATGAAAAAACCTAAACAAACACTTTACCATTTCAACCCCAAATTTTAGTAATCCCAAATAAAAAACGGGCTTATTTACTTGATTTCCCATAATAATCTTTGATAATCAGACAATTTCAATGGTATAATTTCAATTAAATGTTTAAATAATTATAGACAAAATTAAACCCACGGTTTATTTAAACTTTGGGGCATTTTTATTCATTATGCAGATCTATGACTTACTTCTGTTTAGAAAATAAGCAACACAAAAGAAAAACAAAAAAAATCCGCAACTTTTTGCATTATTTGGATCTAATTACCAATTAAAACTACAATTGTAAATAATTACAGGAATATATTTGCGAAAAAATAAGAATTACTAATGCAAAAGAAAGGAATGATAAGGATTTGAAAAAAAAAAGGTAAAGTAGAGAGGGTGAACCATAAGAGCCATTGCTGATGAGCGTAGATTTGCGTATTTGTGCGATCAACTGAAATTTTTAGATGCCAATGTTTTGAATGTTGCAAGTATGGTGTGAGGGGTATATACCAGAACCAATAAAATTCGAAAAAAACAAAAACATGAAAAACCCAAAAACCAGTAAATTGGGGACAAATAACCATAAACAAAGTAGATGAAACAGTAAAAAAAAAATTAAACAATAGGAAAAACCAAATCTGAAAGTTTACCTTCATTACTTCAGAATCTTCGATTTGTTCAAAACCATCACCACTAAACACAATTCGAAAATCCTAACCACCAAAAAACCTAGTTTGAAACTTCAATTACTCAAAAATCTAATTTGTGACCAGCTTAGAAAACCAATTCAACAACCCTAAAAAACCAAAACCCTAGTTTTGAATTAGTGATAGTTATGGTGGTGGTAAGAGACGGTGAAAAGAATAATGGTGTTGAGAGTGATGGTGATGTTGAGAAGTGATATTGGTGGGAGTGATGGTGGTGGGAAGATGCGCGAGTGATAGAGAGAGAGGGAAAGGAAGTGTGAGTGTATAACTGTATAACATTGACAATTGAAACAAATAAAGAGGGACGAGTTATGTGTTTGGTAGGGATTCTGATTTGTATCGTTTTTTCATAAAAACGATACTAATAACTTTTTCATTAGTGTCGTTTCTTATAGAAACGATACTAATAGGAACCTATTAGTGTTGTTTCTTTAACAAACGATACTAATAAGAACCTATTAGTATCGTTTTTTGTTTAAAATGATACTAATGAACATCTATTAGTATCGTTTTTGTTACAAATGATACTAATAAGGCGTCACTAATAGCCATTTTTCTACTAGTGTGTTTTTTTCAAAAAGAAAAAAAAAATCGATTTAGGGAAAGTTGAGACACCCTCATCCCTTGCTTCCTACTAACTCATGCTATGGCACCTCCGTGTTTATTTGTGCATATTTTGGTTGTTTTCCCCGTGCTTATTTGTAGCTAATTTGAGCATATAACTAACTTGTACATACTCTTCTAGCTAGCTTTGCATACATATTTGTGACCTTTCTTGTTGCTACAAGTCTCCATACTTACACCACCTTATACACCCTGGGGGCTACGTTCTTTTCAAAATTAGTTATGAAGCGACTTGCTTCAAAATCTCATTAAGCTTATGACATTTGCTTGTTTCCCCTTATGAAAAAAAAACATGGATGTTGTCTCACTTGAAACTTCATTTTGGCGATTATTTTTTGGGAGTATGTCGGATAACCCTCCACAAACTATTGCCATCCCCCCCTACTCGGCCCCTTCAGTCTCAAAATATAGCTCATTAGTTATATGTCAAAGGTAAAAGGCCCAAGGTCTAATCAATAATACAACAACAATTAATGAAGTTAAACTTGAAAAGCTTTCACACACACACAAAAAAAAAAGTGCTAGAAAATTAAAAAGGCGTAGCATCACAGACTTTGTAGCGCTAAATGAAGAGTGCCACAAAATTTTCAGCGCTCCATAGCGTAGCGCAACAAAGTTTGTCACGCTACAGCAGCAGCGCAACTAATTTTCTTGCGCTATGTCATTTGAGGTAAAATTAAGAGCATTTTTACTTTTATCATACCAAATGATGGGATAATTGATTTCTTATTCTTGGAGTACGTTGCATCATAAATATTAAGAGCATTTTCATTTTTGGTTATAAATTAAGAGCTCATTACTCTTATAATTAAAATAAATTAATCAAGAGCATTTTCACTTTTTGATTATTAATTAAGAGCCCATTACTCTTATAATAAACTAATCAAGAGCACTTCTCAATAGTTCATGGAGCATTATACTTCATTCTATAACATCATTTAGAGAATCATTTGCCAAAGCACTTTTGTTTAATAAAATAAAAGCATACTACTCTTACAATGCTTGGAGCATTCTTCAATAACCTGTTATAAAACAAACTTTTTTTTCATATGCTTGAACATTTGTATGACTACATTTAAATAAGTTATAACAAATAATTCTCTAAATCAACATGTAAGCACAAATTCATCTCATATTTCTCAAAATTATCTTAATTAAAGAATGTTTGAGATAGAAGCACTTACATTACAAAAGAAGAAGCACTTAAAGGAAAAAGCAGAGTAGCGCAAGACAATGTGCCACGCTTACACCTCAGCGTCACAAACCCAAACACGCTGCCTCAGTAGCGCGACTGACTCTACCACGCTACAACATGTAGCGCGACTAATTCTACAGCGCCATCACTCAAACCCAGCAATGAAACCACGGCACGCCAATGTCCCTACACAACACTACCATGTATTATCAATTCAACATCAACTTTTATAATTTGAGCAACCTTTCAAACACAACAAATGAAGAAACGCTCACTTGGGAGCGTGATAGCAGCAACCGCGCTGAAGGTCTTAGCGCTGTTTCTACTGTCACGTTGACGCATCCGCGTGGTTGACTTTGTGACGCTACAAGGCTAGCGCTCTTGACTGTGCTTTGTTGTATTTTCAAATGCTTTGACTTTGTTTTTGATGTCAATCCCTTTTCTCACTCCTTCCAAAATCTCAAAGGAAAAATACATTGAGTTAAGGTTTGTGTGATTTTATGACAACGTCATTAGCTTTTGTCAACAATTCTAGTAAATAAGGGAATTTACTCCAAAAAAGTAATAATGAGCGAATTATTACACTTTTTCAATAATTTTGGTAAATAAACGAATTTACTCAAAATAGTAATAAATGAGCGAATTTATTACATTTTTTTCAATAGTTTCGGTAAATAAGCGAATTTACTCAAAACGTAATAAATGGGCGAATTTATTACCTTTTCTTCAAATATTCTTAGTATATAAGCGAATTTACTAAAAATAGTAATAAATAAACAAATTTATTACATTTTTCAATAATTTCGATAAATAAATGAGTTTACTCAAAAAACTAATAAATGAGCGAATTTATTAAATTTTGTCAACAATTCTGGTAAATAATCGATTTTACTAAAAATAGTAATAAATAAGCGAATTTATTACATTTTCTTCAAACACTTTTTTAGTAAATAAGCGAATTTACAAAAATAGTAATAAATAAGCGAATTTATTACCCTTTTTTCAAACACCTCTTTAGTAAATAAGCGAATTTACTAAAATAGTAATAAATAAGCGAATTTATTACCTTTTTGTGTTCAGATATTTTAGTAAATAAGCGAATTTACTAGATTAGTAATAAATAGAATAATATGTTACTTTTGCTTATAAAATTGAATTTACAATGTTTTAATAAATAAACGAATTTATTAAAACTCATTTTCTATATTTCGATTTCAAAGTAAGAAAGTCGATTAATTAGAAAATAACTATTCCAATTTTCGAAAACAAAAAGGTTTTTTATGTTCTGGAAGCCATTGCTTTCTAAAATCTTGATACACCCATTGGTTAATAAGGAGCCCTCGGTTCCGAATATGGAAGTCTCGAAAAGCGATTCGAGCATACTTTGATTTTCGTCTTACTCAGACTCAATCAAAGTGGGGGCTAACTGTAGACATCTAATTTAGTCCCCGGTCCCGTGGTAAGACTCCATGATGAACAATAAAACCCATTTCTCTAGATTATTGGACTTAATAAAAAAAAAAAAGAAAAAAAAAACGAGTTTTAGCGTAGCGCGACTCAGCAAGTCGCGCTGACGCAGCAGCGTGACAAGTAAACCAGCGCTAGCTGCGCAGCGTGACAGCTTATGTCACGCTGGCTGGTCAGCGTTGTTAAACTTGTAACGCTACCTGGCCAGCGTGATAGAACCTGTCGCGCTACACATTTTTCTTATAAATACCCTTTTTTCTTCTCTAAAACGATCCTCTTGACTTTCTTGATTTTTTCTACCCATTCTCACACTTCCAAAACCGATTCTGTTATTCTCCTAAACCTACTTTCTCTCTCTTTTTTCTCCTCTTCTCTTTACACTTAAACTTTTCTCCATCAAATTATCTTTTTATTTCATTTCTAATAGTAATAAATAAGCGATTTTATTACAATAATTTCAGTAAATAAGCGAATTTACTCAAAATAGTAATAAATAAGCGAATTTATTACATTTTTTTTAATAATCTCAGTAAATAAGCGAATTTACTCAAAATATTAATAAATAAGCGAATTTATTACATTTTTTTTTCAATAATTTCAGTAAATAAACGAATTTACTGAAAATAGTAATAAGTAAGCGAATTTATTACATTTTTGTCAATAATTTCAGTAAATAAGCGAATTTACTCAAAATAGTAATAAATAAGCGAATTTATTACATTTTTTTCAATAATCTCAGTAAATAAGCGAATTTACTCAAAATAGTAATAAATAAACGAATTTATTACATTTTTTCAATAATGTCAGTAAATAAGCGAATTTACTCAAAATAGTAATAAATAAGCGAATTTATTATATTTTTTCAATAATTTCAGTAAATAAGCGAATTTAGTTAAAATAGTAATAATGAGCGAATTTATTACCTTATTTCCAGTCAAAAGAAGACTTATTCAAAATACTAATACTAATTTATTTGCTAAGTGTTTTGATAAATAAGCGAATTTATTAAAATCTATTTTCGATTTCAGTTTCGAGAGCCTTTGCTCTCTAAAATTTGCTACGCCCATTGGTTAATGAGGAGCTCATGGCTCTGGATATGAAAGCCTCGAAAAACGATTCGAGCATACTTTGATTGTCGTCTTACTCAGACTCAATCAAAGTGGGGGCTAACTGTAGACATCTAATTTAGTCCCCGGTCCCGTGGTAAGACTCCATGATGAACAATAAAACCCACTTCTCTAGATTATTGGACTTAATTTTATATAAGCTCAATATTTGATTAAAAAAAAAAAAAAACGAGTTTTAGCGTAGCGCGACTCAGCAAGTCGCGCTGACGCAGCAGCGTGACAAGTAAACCAGCGCTAGCTGCGCAGCGTGACAGCTTGTGTCACGCTGGCTGGTCAGCGTTATTAAACTTGTAACGCTACCTGGCCAGCGTGATAAAACCTGTCGCGCTACACATTTTTCTTATAAATACCCTTTTTTCTCCTCTAAAACGATCCTCTTGACTTTCTTGATTTTTTCTACCCATTCTCACACTTCCAAAACCGATTCTCTTATTCTCCTAAACCTACTTTCTCTCTCTTTTTTCTCCTCTTCTCTTTACACTTAAACTTTTCTCCGATAAGCGAATTTACTCAAAATAGTAATAAATAAACGAATTTATTACATTTTTTCAATAATATCAGTAAATAAGCGAATTTACTCAAAATAGTAATAAATAAGCGAATTTATTACATTTTTTTAATAATTTCAGTAAATAAGCGAATTTAGTCAAAATAGTAATAATGAGCGAATTTATTACCTTATTTCCAGTCAAAAGAAGACTTATTCAAAATACTAATACTAATTTATTTGCTAAGTGTTTTGATAAATAAGCGAATTTATTTTCGATTTCAGTTTCGAGAGCCTTTGCTCTCTAAAATTTGCTACGCCCATTGGTTAATGAGGAGCTCATGGCTCTGGATATGAAAGTCTCGGAAAACGATTCAAGTATACTTTGATTGTCGTCTTACTCAGACTCAATCAAAGTGGGGGCTAACTGTAGACACCTAATTTAGTCCCCTGTCCCGCGGCAGGACTCTATGATGATTAAAAAACTCATTTCTCTAGAAGATTGGATAATCGAGTATACTTGGGCTTAAAAATAAATCTCATTCTTATTTCACGGACCTTTTTATCCAAATGCCTCTTTTACTATTTTAAATAAATGAATAAAATAAAATAATAATAATAATAATAATAATAAATAAAATAAACAAAAAAAAAGATGTTTAAAAAACGTAGCTCAGTTAATTTAGTCACGCTGACAGCTCAGCGTGACTAAGCTAACAGCGCTACCCTAGTAGCGTGATAGGGTTCCCTGCGCTACTGGGCCAGCGTGATACGGCGTACCACGCTGGCAGCCCAGCGCGATTAGGGTTCCCACGCTGTTATAAAAACCCTCATTTCCTTCGTTTCTCAACACGTTTTTTTAACTCACTTTCTTCCTCATACTTAAATAATCCGATTATTGCTTTTAACAACCTTTTTTTTATTTTAATTATTTATTATTTTATTTGCTATTTATTTTACTAAAAAGTGGCTACAAATTTTAATAATATCGAAACAATAATTCGAAACTCCGCCCAAATTAATACTCGACGAAGACAATCTTCAAAGGAGAAGTGGTACGTTTCCTGAGAGCCCTAAAAATCATGTTTATGGACTTTTAAGTTGTTGTTTCACTATTTATTTACTGCTTTATCACGTTATTATTGTTAAAGGACTTAAAATTGATTGTTTGCAACGCTTAATCAAGATAATTCTTTCGGACAAATCTAATCATGTTAGGCTCCCTAAATTGATTTTAATAACGGTTTGAGTTAAATTAATTAGTTTTTTTTTTATTCATTAACAATTTAATGCTCTTTTTTTGTGAATTTTGTAATTGATATTTTTGTGTAATTCGAAATGTAATTTCTGTATGGTTAAGAGGAAACTAGTAATGGCCGCCTGTGGGCTAACCCGACGCACTCCGTCATGTTAGTACCTTCGCCCCCGAGTCCAATCTTTGGTTCGCTCGACCACAACTTGGAGTTATCCCCATGGGATCCGTGCAATTTAGACAAACGTCCCTTATTCGAGTCCTATTCGTATCGAATCTAAATACACGGTTTATGAGTTTAGTTCCTAAAACTCATTGGCGACTTCTTACTAGTATCGTCCGTATTTGTATATTTTTAACTCACTCGGAAAAAAAAAAGCAAAAAAAAACACAAAAATAGCGTAGCGCGACGGACTTTGTCACGCTAACGTCGCAGCGTCACAAAGTCTGCCGCGCTGCACTTGCAGCGTGACAAGCTTTGTAGCGCTGCACAGTCAGCGTGACAAACTCTGTCACGCTACCACGCTAGCGCGACTGAAATTCCTGCGCTCCTGTTTTTTTGCAAAATACTTCTAAAAAAGTCCATTTCACCTTTCCTTAAGCCAATTTTTTAGGTGTAACTTGACCTGTGGACGGTTTAGGAAAGGTGAACAAAAAAATTTGGGACCCTAAAAATCCGGGGCCCCTACAAATATAAAATATATTAAATAACATATCCTAAGATATCCTAACATTCAAATATCTAAAATAAGATTAATTTAATAAAGTCTTAAAACGCAAAAACAAACCACTATCATCAAGTTCATGCATAAAGTAACAAAACCAAAGTAAATGACATAAATTATTCTAGCTAAATTATGAATGTAAGCTACTAAATCTTTATTTTATAGTAGTCATAATTGTCTTTGACTTAATTATTCCCTTCAGGGTTGGGGAAGAAATCTGCAACCTCCAGGTGAGTTGTATCACCATTATCAAAATTACCTTCGCCATCTTCATACACCAAGTTAGTCTCCACTTTCTTTCCTTTCTTTTTCAAAGACTGCTGATAAAGGTCAACAAGATGCTTTGGTGTACGGCATATACGAGACTATTGGTGTAACACCCTGTAATTTCCTAACTTCTTACTTCTTATTTTTTCGGAAAACATATTATAATTATTAAGGATTATATTATTTAAAACTTCTAAACATGGAAAAACCAAAGTATTACCGTCACCGTGATAACGGCTAAGGCATTTATCAAACTACTACAGCGGAAGTCTTAAAACTAAACTTCAAAACAATCTCAAAATAAAAATCAACTTTAAACTTTATTACACTTCGGAACCATATTAATGGCCCTTAAAAACCAAAACTAAAAGTCTTTAGAAATAAAACAACATCCAAAATAAATGTTAGTCAATCATCAACAATATATAGAATAAAGGAAAGCTACAAAACATAGCAAGCGCTCTCACTCCAACCCATCATGAAATGACTTATGCCCACTTGTACCTGCAACTTTTCTTTTACTAGACAACTACTAACCACAAGTGGGTCATTGTAGGGCCAAGTCCAAGACAAAGCCATGCACACAAAACAAATAGCCAGCAAAGCTGAATATGTAACTACAATACTAAAGACTATGCAACAAACAATAAGAAATAAAACATGCACTCAACTTACCTTAGACAACCTTTTACTTGTACATGAACTCAACTAAATTAATTATTATATTTGAAATTATGGATCTTTCATCGAACGGGTTTCCTCCTTAAAAATCATCGCCCTATTGGGCACCAACTTGGGAGCAACTCCAAGAAGGTATTACTATGTCACATAAAGTGACGGATATCCAGCGCATTAAAAATATAAAAGAGCACAACGTCTTGTACTCCAATTAGAAGTCATAGATCACTGTTCCATATGACTTCCCCCCATTGTTCATAGTCAAGGTATATATGTTCCAAGAGTTTTGATGCAAGTCCTCTTAAATTTAACGTGATTAACCGGTTTAGCAATGATATGACTCACATACGATCATCACATAAAGACATGCATCAAATCAAGCAAGCCATATTAAATATCTTCAATTTAAGGTGATTCAGAATTAATATTATGCGTGCCCTTTAATTAAACTGAACTTCCTTTACCACAAATTAACTGTGAGTGGCTAAATATTTATTTTCTCCTTGACCACACATTTAACTCTGAGTGGCAACTTGTATAAAATAATTGCTCATAACTTCATTTTAATCATGTGAATAAAAATTCACAACTACCTTTCTTGTTGATTAAGTAATTAATCAACTTAAAAATAACTTCCTTTCTTTATTAACAAGCTATTGGCCAAATTAAACTTATCATAACATTCCAATTCAATCTTATAAAATTTATATTGCTAATCAACATGGAATGTCAATATACTATAAAATCATGCTTCTAATAAAACTTGTCATGCACATCAATTCACGATTCAAACAAGCATAACAATATTTCATAACATAAAGGATCATCCAAGCATGAATTCTAATTCTTATGTATGTCTTTAGTACTTACGTACCTTGTAAAAATAATGGTGCTCCGCCACAACTTCTAGAAGTGGACTAGTTCAAAGTCTCCTACATAAGGAAAAACTGAAACTAAATTGAAACCTTGTTGACTAAGTTCTACAACAACTATAAACTAACTTCTAGGTTGGAAACTTGTCCATAACATTCCTTATATGGTCACTATTCAATTCCATACTACACTTTACTTTTCTATTGTATGATTACTTGGTTTTCGGGACGTATTTATACTTTATAAAACCTTAGTAAAAATTTTATGCCACTTTAGAAAAGTCATAAAAACATATAAGGAAACGAAAACTTATAATTTTTTTTAAAGTGGCATAAAATTATGATGTTTTTATAAGTTTTTCATGCCACTTTAAAGTCATGAAAAACTTATAAAAACATCATAATTTCATGGCAAAACTCTTCTACAATCAACTAATATAATTATGAAACGAATCTATGCTTTAGAATAATTTTTCATAAGCCAAAACATATTCATAATATTTATTCAATTGAATTTCATGATTATAGATTTTGGACAGCAATTCATTTTATTTTCAAATCTTATAAAATCGTCATAAATTCACACAACAATAATTCATGATCATAAAAATTCATAAAAATCATAACTTGCATACTTTATAAACCCTAATCTAAAATTTCATGAACAACAATTAATTCATACCTTAAAACAAATCATAACTTTATTAAAACATGATTAGAACTTATAAAAGCATGATTAAACATAAATAGAAACATGAATTTGCAAGATTGAATCAAAAAGAAAGAAGGAATTTTTTTTATAAAAGTTCCGAAAATACCAAAAGGGGAGGAGGAGTGGTTGCCGGCGGTCCGGCTGGTGGTGCGCGGTGATTCGGCTGGGCGCGGGTGGATCCGACTGGGTGCGAGTGGGGTCCGGCGAGGCACAGATCCCAAGAACGAAAGTTTTTTTTCTTTTTTTTTTTTCCGAAAATCAGAACTGTAGATTTCTTTTTTTTTTTTTTTTCGGAAAAACACTTCTCTTTTTTTTTTTTTTTTNAAAACACTTCTCTGTTTTTTTTTTCTCTCTAAATTTTTGGATCCTAATGACAACTTATAAGCATGGAAATCTGAAAATTTGGGTTTTAAAGGGTATTTATAGGCCCCAAAGTAGGATTTGGAAAAACCCATACTTATCCTAACAAGTGAAAATTACCTTTAGGCCCTTGCCTCAAAATAAATTAGGAAACCCTTGAAAATTTTATTTTTAGAAGTCTTTTAAAATATTTTAAAAACATAAAATATTATTTATGAACACAAATAATTATTTTTAATTAAAACTTATATAATATTTATTTTTATTTATTTTATTATTATTAATTTCTTGTCATTTAATATTCCTATTGAACATAATTTTTTTCAATAAAAATATTAAAATTATACGAATAAAATACAAAAATATTTTCTTAAAATACGTGAAAATGTGGGGTATTACAAGTGGCTCTTTCGTCCACAACGGTAGCACATAGTCTCACTTTTAGCCTTCTCATGCTTTTTACCACCATCCTCATTATCCCACTTCCGGTGAGAAAAAGAGTTTTTGAAATGACCACCTCCACCTCTATAATAGCCATGACCTCTTCTCCACCGCAACTACGACCACTGCTACCGAAAGGGCCTCTATTTTTAATTTGTATCCCATTGTGGGATGTATCATTGACTTCAGGGAATGGAGTAGAGCCAGTTGGTCGTGATTCATGAATTTTCAATTAAAGCTCATCATTTTGTTCAGTCACTAGAAGGCAAGATACCAATTTAGAATATTTTTTAAAACCCTTTTCACGATATTGTTTACTCATTAAGAGATTATCCTTGTGAGAAGTGGTATATGAGTTTTCCAACATATCCTCATCAATTACTTTTTCTCCACATAATTTCAATTTAAAAGTGATTATGAACATGGTTGAGCTATATTCACTTACTGATTTAAAATATTGTAATCTTAAATTTAGCCATTCATAACGAGCTCGAGGGAGGATAACATTTTTTATGGTAGTCGTACCTTTCCTTTAAATTATTCCAAAGCACCATTGGGTCTTTCACAGTTAAATATTCAGTTTTAAGTGCCTCATGAAGGTGATGGCGAACGAATATCATAGCTTTAGCTTTGTCTTGACGGTTTTCTTAATTTCCTACTTTAATAGTTTTTCCAAGACCTTTTACATCTAAATGAATTTCAGCATCCAATACCCAAAACAAATAATTCTTTCCAGTAATATCAAGGGCCGCAAATTCAAGTTTTGCTAGGTTTGACATAATTTACTATATCAAAATAATATTGCAAATTAGGAACTACTATATAATATAATAAATGTATATATGCCATGAATTTACTAAGAAATGAGTCAAGGAATCAACGATGACATATTTACTTAATACATTTATACTATATAGACAAATTCACAAACAGTCATGAGCCATAAAATGCATGGATACAACGAACAATAATTTAAATGATGCCGATCAATTGCGATCAATTAATAATTAAATAATTCCATAAAATAATACAAAACCCTATCCAACTTGTGTTTTGGAAACTTTACATGATAATAAAAAAATTTAACGTGGGCTTAATTAAGCAATTAATTAACACCTATTTCATAATCCATATAGTATACTTCTTATAAACTTTGCATAATAACATGTTACGTGGATACACTTATATGAATATAACATATGTACACTCCATACATAATAATTGTTATAGAAAGAGAGTTTTTAAGGGAGAGTATTAGGAGATAATAGATTGATATTAATATTATTAAATCATGAGGGAGTACATACATATATATATATATATATATATAGACATGGGAAACAATTAGGGTTTCCTTAGAGAATTATAAACCTAGTATCTATAATATACTAGAATAATCATAGGGGTATAATGGGCATCCACTAAATACATATATTATATAACGCTCCCCCTTGGATGACCATTATCGAATAATATGCCTCGTTAAAACCTTACTAAGAAAAACCCCATGGGAACAAAAACCTAGTGAAGGAAAAAGTGTACATCACTTTCGTAATACGCTTTATGATGTTGCCTCAATAAAAACCCACCAGGAAAACCCAATGTGGGACAAAACCATGGTTAAGGGAAAAAGAGTGCAACACGTATTTTCTCCCCTTAATGAATGCATAACTTGAGATCTTTTAGAATAATGAATCCAACATCTTTGGTAGTAGCTTCGCACTTGAAGTAGAGTAAAATTCAACTCCTTGGTAGTTGATCCTTCCTGATTGGACTTCAATCTTCAACATGAGATTAATTCATTTCTCCATACTCTTGAAAATAATACATATGTTGTGTTTATCATTACTTCATCTTTGTTAAATTGCCACAAATATTAAACTTATGCCTTCTTCTAGAAGTTATATAAAATAGCTATTAATAATTACATATTGATAATAATTTATGGCAACTTGTGATATAATCAACATCATCGTCTAATCTTAAGTAAATTAGTAATTACATTTAAGTAATAATTATTTGTTTATGGTTCTTCTGGACCATAAAAGGATTATCATAATAATATCAAGTTCTCAAATGAACATAAGATTCTGATTAGCACTCACATACTCAAACTTCAGGTTGAGTGTTGTTAATTTAGTCTTAAACTCTTCAGGAGTTTGATAATAATGTCACCATTGTCCATTGAGGTGTTCAAAATATTTCGTATAGAACTTGAAGCACTAGATATTTGAATATGTCTTGTACAAGTTCTTCTGAAACTTTTATGCATAATTCACAACATGCTATTAAAACGCATTCATCTGTATAATTTCATCACAAATATATTCTCATTGGAGTATAAGATTTTTCATGTAAATCTTCATACTAATGTAAACACAACTTACTATATAATGGTCAAAATTTTACGTATATTACAATTATTGTATAAAATTAGTACATGTAATATGATGAGATGTGAAGTTTATATGAACAAAATTTTGAGCAAAAAACATATACTACGTATATAATGAGTGATGCATCTAATCACTAATTGACACATGCAATGAATTATGCGTTTATCTACGACTCACACATGCACATAAATGTAAGACTAAAAAAATGCAAGACACTGTACAATGTGAATTTTAAAAATCTATTGCTGGACTTCTGGTCCTTGATGATCATCATTATTCACCTTTAGTTGGACTTCAAGTCCATGATAAGCTTTGATCATTCTCAATATGTCGACATAAAAGTGGAATTTTATTTCAGATCCCTGTTCTCAAATCCACTACTTTTGCATATGCATATAATCCTCGGTTCCATCATATACCGGTATCACATTTTTCAAGATATAATTTGCATGCTATTTTACAATGATATCTGAATACATTTTCCATTGGTACCATTAGTCGGTTATAACATCTAAGTTCTTAAATCATAGGCCATCTGTTATAATTCAGATATCTATACCACTTCCGGGGCATACATTATGGCATTAATATACCGTTACACTTTCAATAGTGTCAACTGCACTTTCTTGCCATATATTCCATATTTATTTTGGAACCGATCATACAACCTACACTTCAGGTGTAGTGATTCAAGTATTATTGGCAAGATTTATCTCAATGTATATAAATAATATGGCCAAAATGTATCTTGAATGCTATGTAACATGAGACATAACTGAATACAAATCAAACTATAGATGTGCAATATATCTTTAAAATATATAGACAAAAGTTGGCAATAATATCTCAAATAGTCATTATAGGGATCATCACTTTATAATTTAGTAATTTTGCCAACTTATCCCAATTCTTCTCCCCCTAAGTTGGTAAAATTTTCAAATATAGGGGCATCATATTCTTAACCAACTTAGTGTATAATTTCATGTGCAAAAATATTTCATCCAATAGAATATTGTTTTAAGTAATTTCATCGCTTATAAGAGATATATTCAACAAACTATTTGTCTCTTCTGGAGAATAATCAATGAAAACTATCTCTTCTTTAATTTATGATGTACATCGCACATGTGTTTATAAATTCATCATAAATTGGTTTCTTCTAGAGATTAATAACAATGGGGAGACAATTATTGTGCAGTTGTTGGTTTATTCTTGTGTGCTGACATTCAACAGCCCCAATCAAAAATAATTGTTATATAAACATAATCATGACTTAGTTTATACGCATGTAACTCCACTCAGTGGTGATCATTTGGATTGCCAATAACTTTGATAATGAGTTTTTACTTATTCAAAGTGTTAACATATAAGGTCATTTGATAATCCTTTAGTCACATAATATGAAACAACATATAAGTTATTTTAGTGAACTTCTGGTCACCCATTACACACCTATATCCAAAGTTGTTCAAAAAGAACTTTATATTTTTCTTGAGATTTTCTTAAAAATCACAATCCAAA
>PYUH01001510.1:4961-17355 GCA_016808085.1 Suaeda aralocaspica
TGCTGTTGCTCTTGTTGTTGTTGTTGTTGCTGTTGTTGCTCTTGTTGTTGTTGTTGTTGCTGTTGTTGCTCTTGTTGTTGTTGTTGCTGTTGTTGTTGCTCTTGTTGCTCTTGTTGTTGTTGTTGTTGCTGCTCTTGTTGTTGTTGTTGCTGTTGTTGTTGGTGTTGTTGGTGTTGTTGTTGTTGTTGTTGTTGTTGTTGCTGTTGATGTTGTTGTTGTTGCTGTTGGTGTTGCTGTTGTTGTTGTTGTTATTGCTGTTGTTGTTGCTGTTGTTGCTGTTGTTGTTGTTGCTGTTGTTGTTGTTGGTGTTGTTGGTGTTTTTGTTGTTGTTGCTGTTGTTGCTGTTGCTGTTGCTGTTGTTGTGGTTGATGTTGCTGTTGTTGTTGCTGTTGCTGTTGTTGCTGTTGCTGTTGCTGTTGTTGTTGTTGTTGATACTGTTGTTGTTGTTGTTGGTTTTCTCATATTGGACCTCATTGTTTTCATTTTTTGTGGAGTCTTGATCATCATAATTATGCTAAAATACATGGAGAATGGTTTCTTGAAGATTTCTTGATTAAAAGATTGAATCTTGAAGCATTTCTTGAAGTTTCATGAAGATCTTGAAAGTGCGCCAAAATTGACGAAACATGGTGGCGGAAATTTTGACGATTTTTATTGATCTTGGGCACCAAGTTAATTTCATGATTTTTAGCTTTAATTCTAATGATTATCTTGTTAATTAACTATTTAGTTAAGTTGTTAGGATATTTTCTTGATTAGATAAGTTTGTTACAGTTTGTTAAGCAAAATAAGGTCAAGATACAGTGATGATGTGGCACTGTTATCTTGTGAGTCATCTTTGAGTCTTGTAGGCTGAATTTCACCTTGTTTTAGGCGTGTTTTAGTAGTCTAAGAGTCTAAGAAAATTGTTATAACTTAGTCTTAGGTTGTTATATAAATAGCTTGAGAATTCCTTGTAAAATATATAAGTTTTACACACTGAATTTTCAATACAACAATTTCCGAAAAATTACGCAAGTTTTAGTGATTAAATTTGTTCGATTTTCTCTCATAATTTCGTGAATCAATAGTGATAAACGAAGTTAGATCCTAGTTAATTAATTACAGGAGTGTATTAATTAATCAGTCAATTAAATTAATCCAGGAGTGGAGGTTTAATTGACAAACACGTGAGTATTGAGTGATATTTGAGAGTACCACTTAAAATCCACATCAGCTCACTAGGCTACTACTATGGGTAAGTTAGGATCGAATCCTACGAGATAAAGGTTTTTGTACTAAGGTAGTCTAAGGAGTAACTTTAAGTTGGTTTTGCTTTAGAAGTAAGATTGTCACTAACGTTGATTTTATTTTAACTTGATACTAAGATCAAAGACAACTAAGGTAAGGGATACACCGCTCACTTCTTAAATAAAGGCGCAGATTCATAGGTCAAGCCGAACATAGACGAAAATGTCAAGGTGAAGTCGTTCTAAGAGTCATGTCTGCACTTTCGAGCTAGCATGACGAGCGGAACTATGAACACGACCTATTCTCATGGCATGAGCATAAAACGGCTCATAACCACTTTATTCACGAAGACTAGTAACGTCCCTTAACTTGAACACGTATTCTCATGGTTTTAAAACTAATCAAACATGGGGAGTCTTCACTCAACTTCATCTCTCGATCCTTCGTTAAGGAACTTATGAAGACATCTATGGAAGCAAATCATAGGCTACGTGATTTATAACCCCATGTAACGACTCTAGTCACCACCAAACTCGGTTTTTACTAAGAACCTACTTAAGTCATGAAGGTGCTGAGGGTTTCACCCACACCCTAGCACTAAAACTACTGACTACACATTTTACTATTTAAACACATATTATTATTCATGATTACAAGTTATTGCAAATAAATAAGTTATGACAATGGATTATAAACTAAACTAAACTAACTTATCAAAAGGAAAAGAGCTTTGTTTATTTATTAATATTATTGCAAATAAGTAAGTTATGCAAGTGATTTAGACAAAGTGCAAAAGCAATAGAGAAATAATGGCAAGGACAAGGTTTAATCTTGACAAAAAACTCAAACAAAAGGCAATAAAAAATAAGAAAAAGAACAAGATTAACTTGAGATGAAATTAAGAACACAAAACAATGGAAACTAAGAACAAGGACAAGTTTTACTTGAGAAGAGAGTAAGAACAAAAAATCAAAGGAAATTAACAACAAGGACGAGATTAACTTGAGCAGAATTATGAAATAAAACTAGAAGATAAAGAAAGGTAGCTACAAAAGTATGAAAATTGAAGTGGAAATTAAAGAAGAGTTTAGAGTTTGCTATGAAGCTTGAACAATATAATCTTGATTCTATTCCAATGATGTCCAAATAATAATTATGAATTCCAAAACCTTGAGTAATGATGATCAACCAAGAACTTTAACCAAGAACATAAAACTAAGAGCTTAAACCAATAACCAAACAAAGAACATGAAACCAAGAGTGTAACCAAATAACTTTGAATAACAAACTTTGAATTAAATTAAAAGATATGGAATTACAACTAGTTTGAATTGTTAAAGAACTAAGCCACTAATGATCTATGAATACATGATTAATCTAGAGAGAATTTAATAGTTCTAATTATCTTCACTAATCTGTAACTATGTCTAACTATCTTTTTAAAAAGCTTTACAAGTGAATATATACGCAAGTCGAAAGAGAAAGAAGCAAACTCCAAATTTGTACGAAGCAGGGGCATGCGGCCGCATGCCAGGTACCATGCAGCCGCTACCCCTGTTTCTGTACTTTTCTTGCTTCATTTCGTTAGTCAAGTGGGGGAGGGAAATGAGTGGGCTTCTTTTGTTGGGGTTTCTAGGAGCTTTGCCTAAGTCTCCGAGCCATGGTTTGCGATATCGCGAGGCGCGAAGCAAAAGATCAAATTGCCTAAGCCAAGACTATAATAAATCGTTCCATGCTACGTGCTCCATAAGATCTTGTGAAAAAGTTACCTCGGTTTCCAAATATAAAAAAGATCCTACAAAATGGAGACAACAAGAAAAGCAAGACAAATACGAGCATAAAATCTATAAAAATGCGGGTAAACGGAAAATTAATGTGCTTGGAATAATACTTTAAAAAAACACGTTAGTAGAGACAAGTTCCATAGCACCAAAGTGCTTGGAATAACCTAGTTTGTAAGCAATTAATTTAATGTAACCACCCAATTAAATTAACCCACTCATTGAGGAGCGGTTTGTGAATTGTAAGCACCGACGTAAAAACAGAAATTCAATGTTAATTTTACCGGCGGAAGACTGACGACCAGCAAGGAAACGGCAAGAAAGCTCATCTAGACTCATTTTCCCTAAGTCATGCTTAGAGAAAATCGAGAAACCAAACATCCTATGAGCCAAATGCAAACAACGTTGGTGCATTTGACTAGCTAGATGAATGGAAGAAAATCTAGGCTCGCCACTAAAACTCTCCCAAAAGTCATTATAGCTAGCAAGCTCGGGAATTTTCTCAATGGAAGGTTCGAACAAAGGATTTTTTGGGTCACACATCAGAATCTCATTTAACAAGGCAAGAGTTATAGTATGTCTATGATTAAACATACAGAAAGTGATTTAATAAGAGGAAATTCTCCTTCTTCAGTTGTGTTAGAGTGAGTGAGAGTGCTTAAAAATTCTAAGGTGAGGGACTTGAAAGTGTACAACACATTAGTGGGGCGCATAAGCATTTCCCACTGTAGATTTTCTAACATATATGTGATTTCAGCTTCAAAGCCTAAATCTTGACAGGGTTGGGGATGGAAGAATTTTGTTGGTTTAATGGTTCGCTTTGACAAGGCGTCGTATTTCTCTTTGAATTGTGAAGGATTTTTAGAGGAGGAGGCGGAACAATTACCTCTTCTTCAGGCTCAGGTAAAGGAATATCCCTAAACATGTGAACTGGATTACTCTTTTGTTTTGCTAATATGGGCACAAGGCATGTCGAGAAATAGTTAGCAAAAAACAAGTAAAACAACAGTTATAGCAACACAAGACCACAGCTTCTCTTTGTTAACCAAATAACGAACTAGAAGCCTAACTCCAATGCTTGTAGTTCAACAAATTCTCTTGCCTAAACAAGAAGACGACCAAAAAAGCCTAACTTCAAGTGCTTCAAGGTCTCAAAAAAAGCAAGAAAATGTAAAGAAGTGCAAGCTCAAGATAAAAAACGAGTTGCAAACCAAGCATAACCAGCGAAATCAACCAAAGATAACCTAATTAAACCAAAATCAACCAAATCAAGCCAAAAACAACCAAAAGAACATATAAATTCAATAATGATCAAACCAAATAACTAAATAAATCATGAAAATAAAGTTCGTGTTTGAAGAGATTATACCAAAAAGAGTTTGATAACACTCTCTAACTAACGTAAAAAAGAATTTGAACCCAAAATTGAAGTTGGTGAACCAAAATCTTATTCTTGTTGGAAACCCTAAAATTTGATATGAAAACCTTGAGGTTTTTTTTTTAAAAGAATGTAAATTAATGGTAAAATTAGTTGATTTATGGAGGTGTAAGGTAGAAAAATGGATTTAGAGGAGAGATTTATGAGTTTGAGTTTGAAATTTAATGAAAATGATGATGAGAGAATAGAGGGAGATGCAATTTATGAGAGTTGGTTTTGATAAAATAAGCAATAAGGAGGTCAAAAACAAATTATAATCTACATGGGAGGGGGGTTGGGGTTGCATGGGGTAAAGCATGCGGCCGCATGGTCCCTTTTCTAAAATTTCAATTCAAATAGCAAAAAGGCAGTGTGGGAGAAAAACTTGGGTAGCGGCCACATGGTTGAGGGCATGCAGTCACATAGAGGGGGTTGCGGCCACATGGGTCAGAGTATGCTACCACACTGAGTTAAGGATTTTTTTTCTTTCTCAAAAATCAGCAAAACATGTCACCTATGCCGCCGCATGGGGGGCATGCAGCCGCATGGTCCCTATTTTTGCACATTTTTGCTTCTTTTGAAGCTTAAAAGTTTTTGAAACAAACTTTATACTAAAAGAAGCTTCTGAGCATAAAAAAAGGACTATAAGGCACTTGTTGACATATATAAACTCATCCATTATGCTTGCTTGACTTTTTGGGACGATGCAAACCCGAAAATCATGGTTTTAATCCCAAAAACCAATTTGATGCTGACATGAAGTTATTTTAATCATTCTTTTTTATTCCAAAAAGCAACTCAATGATGTCCAAGGGGTTTCCTTGGCATTCAAAGCTCATTAAGGGTAATGGAGTGATAAAATTCCCAAAAGTCACGAAAGATGCTAATGAGGAGCCTAAAATGCTCAAAATGAGCACAAAACTTGTGAATATATGTACATGTGACACAGGGTACCTCCCGTGAGCACTTGTTTAACGTCTCGAGCCTGACACAAGCTCTAGAAATAGGAACTAAGATGTGGCTGAAGTTACATCGAAGTCATCTAGTGTAACACCTTGGAATTTCCTAACTTCCTTCTCTAGATTTTCCAGAAACATATTATAAATATTAAAGAAATATAATTATTAAAACTCCTAAACAACGAGGAAAGCCAAAGTATTACCGCCACCGTGATAACGGCTAAACAATTTATCAAAGTACTACAACGAAAGTCTTAAAACCAAAACCAATTTAAAAACTTAAACTTCAAAAACAAGACAATGTCCAAAATAGTTAGATAACTCCATAAGCAAATAACAGTAAGAACTACGAAGACTACACAGCAAGCACTCTCACTCCAGCCCAGCATGAATGACTTATGCCCACTTGTACCTGTAGCTTTTCTTATTCTAGACAAATACTCACCAACAAGTGGGTAATTGTAGGGCCAAGTCCAAGACAAATCCATGCACACAAAATAAACGGTCAGCAAAGCTGAGTACATAACTACCAAAGATTATGAAATAAAACAACATAAATTAAAATAAAAGCATACATACATCTTACTGTTGACAACTCTTCACCTGTGCATAGACTCAAAATAAACAATTTAATTATTATATTTCAGCTTTAGATTTCGCATCAAACGAGTTGCCTTTCCTTTAAAATTGCCCTTTTGGGCACTAACTTGGGAGCAACTCTAAGAAGGTAATATCTATGTCACATAAAGCGACGGAATACCAACGCATTAAAAATATAAAAGAGTAAAACGTCTTGTACTGGAATTAGATGTCATACATTTCTGTTCCATACGACTCCCCCCCGTTGTTCATACTTAAAGTATATATGTTACAAGAGTTTTGGTGCGAATCCTCTTACACTTTACGTGATTAACCGGTTTAACAATGTTATGACTCACATACAACATCACATAAAAGTATGGATAATGTCAAGCAAAACATATTATTTATCTTTGAATTAAAGTGATCCTAAAAATAATCTTAGGAGTGTCCTTTAATTAAACTAAACTTCCTTTCCCACACATTAGATGTGAGTGGCTAACTATTTACTTTCTCCTTGACCACACATTAAACTGTGAGTGGCAACATGTATAAAAATAATTTCTCATTATCTTCTATTAATTATGTGAATAAAAATTCCCAAACTACCTTTCTTGTTGATTAAGTCACTAACCAACTTAAATAACTTCATTTTCTTCTTCAATAAGCTATTGGCGCTGCTTTCTTCCTGTCTGGCCGGTACAGGCCCAGGTGTTGTCACCAAAAACCTTCCCAATGTTAACTGATTATAACATTCCAATTTAATCTTATAGAATTTATATTGCTAAAAACATGGAATGTTAAAATAATATAAAAATCATGCTTCTAATAAAATTTGTCATGCATGTTAATTTCACGACCCAATCAAGCACACAACATATTATATAAGATCAACCAAGCATGAATTGTAATTTTTACGTTGGTCTTTAGTACTTATGTACCTTGTGTTGTAGTGGTGATCAGCCACAACTTCTAAAAGCCAACTAGTTCAATGTTTCCTACATAGAGAAATCCGAAATTAAATTAAAACCTTATTGAATAAGCTCTACAACAACTCTAAACTAACTTTCTATATTGGAAACTTGTCCAAAACATTCCCTATATGGTCACTGTTCAATACCATACTTTATTTTAATTTTTCTATTACAAAATACTTGATTTTCGGTAGTTTTCCAAAAATGGCAGCATAGTAAACCTTCTTAAAAACACTCTTAAACCTTTCTAAATATCATATTTTGATAATTAAACACTATAGTCATGTTTTAAGATCAATATACAATACTTAGATGCATTAAAAACAACTATATCCTACTATATTACATGTTAATATTTTTATTGGGCAAAATAAGTGTTAATAAAAATTTACAACTTTATTTATTCATCTAAAACTCATTAGAAACTCATAAAAACATCATAGATTCATCATAAAACTCTTTTACAATCCACTAACATCATTAGGAAACAAATCTATGATTTAGAATAACTTTTCATAAACCAAAACATGTTCATAATATATATTCTATTTATTTTCATGATTACAAAATTTGGACAGCAATATAATTTGTGTTTAAAGCCTTTAAAAAACAATCTAAACTTCATAAAATCATCATAAATTCACCCAAAAACAATTTATGATCATAATATTGATGTTTAAATCATCAAAACCCATAAAAATCAAGAATTTCATAGTATTATAAACCCTAACTTAAAATTTCATGAATAACAAATAGATTTATGCTTTAAAATACATCATAAATTCATGAAAACATGATTGAAACTATAAAAACATGGTTAATCATAAACCTAAACATGAATTTGCAAGATTGAATCAAAAGAAAGAAGAAAAAAAAATTGATAAAGGGTCCGAAAATACCAAGTAGGAGAGGAGGGTGGCCGGCGAGGCTGTAGCGGCGGCGGGCAGCGGCAGGCGGGGGCTGTGGCGAGCTCCGGCAAAAGCAATGAAAAAAGTTTTTTATTTTCTCTTCGAAAAAATCCGAACTTCTTTTTTTTCGAACTTTCTTTTTTTTTTCTCTTTCTCTCTCTAAATTTGCAAAATAAAATCTGAAAATTGGGGTTTTAAGGGGTATTTATAGGCCCCAAAGTAGGATTTGGTGCAATTCCATTAATACCCTTAATGGTTGAAATAATATGCCCTTGTTATCAAACAATTTAGGAAACTCTAAAAATTCTATTTTTAGAAACTTTTCAAAATATTTAATAAAACATAAAATATTATTTATAAACAGAAAATAATTACTTTAATTAAAATTTATTGAAATTCTTTTGTTTAATATTCTTATTGAATATAATTTCTCAATAAATATATTAAAAACATATGTATTAATTACGAAAATAACTCCTTAAAATACGTGAAATTAAGGGGTATTACATCTAGATGCACAACCAAACATACATTAATAGGAGAGCCATCAAGGTAAGTTTTTAAGCGTTGGCCATTAACCTTGAATGACTCCCTCCCTTCATTACCAATTTCAACTTGACCAAAAGGTAAGACTTGGCAGACAACAAATGGCCTACTCCAACGCGATTTAAGTTTTCTATGGAATAACCATAATCGTGAATTAAAGAGCAGGACCTTGTCGCTCACCCTAAAGTCCCTTCTCATGATATGTTTATCATGATAGGCCTTGGTTCGATTTTTACAAATACGAGCATTGTGCAAGCATCAAGACGATTATCCTCCAAAGCGTGGAGGTCTAGAATTCTTCTCTCACCGGCACTTTGAAAATAAAAATTTAAAGTTTTTATGGCCCAATGTGCTCAGTGTTCCAACTCTATGGGAAGATGGCACGACTTCCCATACACAAGTTTATAGAGAGTTGTACCAATTGGAGTTTTAAAAGTGGTCCGATAGCCCATAAGGCATTGGAGAGCTTCGTAGACCAATCCTTTCTAGAACTTTGACGGTCTTTTCAAGGATGGCCTTGATCTCTCGATTAGAGATCTCAGCTTGCGCATTTGTTTAGGGATGGTAAGCTAACAAGACCTTATGCTTCACACCATACTTAGCAACGAGTGCTTGGAGAGTTTGCTTGGCAAAATGCGACCCCCCATCATTAATAACAACACGAGGTACTCCAAACCTCGGAAAAATGATCTATCTCCTTGAAGAGTTTGATAACCACCTTTGAGTCATTAGTGGGAGCAGCGATGGCCTCTTCCCATTTTGACACATAATCAATAGCAACCAATATATGTTGGTTCTCAAAGGAGGTTAGAAAAGGCCCCTTGCATGCCATTCCCCAAACATCAAAGATTTCAAGCTCTAAAATGTTGTTAAGGGGCATTTCATGCCTTCTCGAAAGGTTCCCGGTGTGTTGACACTGGTCACATGACTTCACAAAAGACAAACATCTTTAAACTTGTTTGGACAAAAGAAACCACATTGCAAAACCTTGGCTAAGGTTTTATTAGAGCTCATATGCCCCACCCCCCAACAAGGAGATGAGGGGCACATTAAAATGACATCCTTATTTTCAGAATCGGAAACACAATAAAGAAAGAGGCTATCAATTCCTCTTTTGAACAATAAAGGATCATCCCAATAGTAATTCCAAACATCAAGTAAGAATTTCGCCTCTGTTGGTAGGTCCAATCAGGCGGAATGACCTCGGCACTAAGGTAGTTTACATAATCCGCAAACCATGGAGTAAGGGAGGATATAGCTTCCATTAGTTGCTCATCGAGGAAAGAGTCATCCATGAGGGTGATCTCATCAACAACACTAAAGGCAAGCCGGATAAGTGATCCGCCACTACATTCTTCGCCCTACTTTTCTCACGGATTTCAAGATCTAACTCTGGAAGGAGCAAGATCCATCCTATAAGTCTCGGCTTTGCATCCTTCTTTGAAAGAAGCTATTTCAAAGTCGAATGATCGGTAAAAACAACAACCTCAGATCTTACTAAGTAAGATCGGAACTTCTCCATTGCATGCACAATGGCTAGAAGTTCCTTCTCGGTAGTACTATAATTTCGCTGCGCCACATCTAATGTATTACTTGTATAGTAAATGGCATGCAGGTTCCCATGTTTCTATTGGACAAGAACAGTACTAACAACAAAGTCCAAAGCATCACACATAAGCTCGAATGGAAGATTACAATCAGGAGCTTGTATGATGGGGGCCGAAATTAAAGCGTCCTTAAGCTGATGAAATGATGTAAGGCACTCTTTAGAAAACTCAAATAGAGCCTCCTTAAGAAGGAGCTGAGTGAGAGGTTTAAACACTTTCGAGAAGTCCTTAATGAAGCGGTGGTAAAAACTCGCATGCCCCAAAAAGCTTCTTACTCCCTTGACATTAATAGGCGGGGGTAAGCGCTCTATCACCACAATTTTTGCTCTATCCACCTCAATACCATATTTTGAGATGACATGACCAAGCACGATGCCTTCTTCAACCATGAAGTGGCATTTTTCTCAGCTGAGGACTAAGTTCGTCTTTTGGCATCGTTCTAACACTAGAACCAGATTAGATAAACATTGGTCAAATGACGAACCTCCAATTGAAAAATCATGCATGAACACTTCAATGGAGGATTCAAGCTTATTAGAAAAAATGGCCATCATACATCGTTGAAATTTAGATGGGGCATTACATAACCCAAAAGGCATCTTCGATAAGCAAAGGTGCCAAAAGGGCATGTAAAGGTAGTTTGCTCCTTATCCTCGGGATTAATCGAGATTTGAAAAAACTGGAATACCCATCAAGAAAATCATAATGAGAATGGTCAAATAAACGCTCAAGCACTTGTTTAATAAATGGCAAGGGGAAATTATCTTTCTAAGTGGCTTTGTTAAGTTTGCGATATTCGGTACACATGCGCCACCCGGTAACCGATCTAGTAGAGATTGATTCTCCCTTGTCATTTTTAACAATAGTCATGCCTCCTTTTTTAGGCACGTCTTTGACCGAGCTCAACCACCTACTATCAGAAATAGGAAAAGTGATGCAGGCTTTGAGTACTTTGAACACTTCTGCTCGCACTACTTCTTTCATGTTCGGATTCAACCTTCTTTGATGCTCAATTGATGAAGAATTGACATCATCGAGAAGAATCCAATGCACACATAAAGAGGGACACACTCCCTTTATGTCTGTAATGGTGTAACCAATAACACTTCGATATTTCCTAAAAACATAGAGTGGTTTTTTCTTGCTACCTCGGACTTCAGCAAATGCATGCCATAAAAATGATAGAATCCCAACGATTGGAAACCCAAGGGAAAACGAAGGGACATTAGTCTTAGGATCATAAAAGAGTATGAGGTCTGGTTATGCTTGAAAATCACCAAAAAATATGGTGAAGGGGGTTCCCTCGTCTTGATGATGCTAGCTTGAAGTCGAATTAAGCCAACCAATCAAGGAACTATTAACGAGGCACCCCCGATAATATCGGAAATGAGAGCAGCTAAGGTCCTTTTAAACCACATGTCCCATCACTCCCCTTCCCCTAGAGGGCAGTGGAACATAAGCTTAATGAGAAATTTGCGACATTTCTCGAAGTTATGAAAAGACATCAAGTTAACATCCCCTTATTGCATGCATGTCGCAAATGTCGGGATATACAAAAATTTCTAAAGGAGCTCTTATTTAATTAGAGTTTCCTTGAGGAAAGTGCCGCTATCTCTTTTGTGGAAGTTATGCGATTCTTCAAAACAAATTACCAGAAAAGCATGGTGATCCCGGAAGTTGTTTTTTATTCCGCGTATAAAAAATCAGTGATTTGGATTCCAAGAACTTTGTGATCTTGGTGCTAGCTTTAGCTGATGATTCTTTATATGGCTTAAAAGCTACATTTTGAGGATATGAAACCATTAGGATGTCTATACAACTACCAATCGCTGGTTGGTTGCCTCTATGCGTCTTAGAGGATGTCACGGTCCAAGTTGGACGTGTCTTTGTTCCTTTGACTTTCTCATAATGGAAATGGAGGAGGATAATCGTGTTCCCCTTATCTTAGGCCGTCCATTATGAAAACGGCTAGAGTGTTATTGATGTTAAGGATGGGCGTTTTAACTTTGAAGTAGGGGATGAGAAATTAGTTTCTTTTTCAGCAAAAACTAAGAAAAGCCTATAATTTGATGAGATCCATCGCATCGTTACTCTGGTGACTGCTTAATTCCGTCCGTATAATGAAGGAGTGGATGACACTTAGAAGCTTTGTAACCAATGAGAGCTTCTAGAGAACGATGAGGCTAAAGGGTATGAGTTTATTCTTAACGTGAACTTGGTTCACATCACAAATGAGTTCGATGTCCTTCTATCAAAGGCCAGAGGAGAGTGTTTGTGCCTCCTCGAAAAATCAAAATCAAGCCCCTTCCTTATCTTCTAAATTAATGCCTTTTTAGATGAGAAGTGTCTTGTCCATTATAATTAATGCTAAACTTGATGATTCTTCGATCGAA
>PYUH01000145.1:6224-37831 GCA_016808085.1 Suaeda aralocaspica
TAATAAATATACATATATATATATATATATATATATATATATGAAAGAATAAAAAATGATGATTAATGTTTTTCAAAAATATATTATGAAAACAGTAATAATATTATGAACAAAATAAAGTCAAGTACAAAATAATGATAATAATAATAATATTATTATTATTATTATGTATAAAATACTATGAAGTAAGAAGAAAAAAATTATGAACAAATTGATATATATATATATATATATATATATATATATATATATATATGAACAAATAATATTATGAACAAATATAAATTAGAAACAAATTAATTAGCAAAATAAAAGAAGAGCTGAATTGGACTAATTTTAAGCTGAAGTAGACACAGCCGGAACCTATGACCTCTAAAACACAAATCCTTAAATCACTTACCACTACTCCAACTTTTGATGGAGCATTTATGAAACTAATATCTATATATAAAGAAATTTGGGGGCCCTAAAATTTGGAGGTTATGTTTAGTTGATCACTTTGCACTTGTCCAATATCGGTCCCGGGGGATGGTTTTAAAATAAATAAGATTGATGGTGCCTATGGGGTATTGAGTTTTCTACGTTATGCCCTCCAAAATTAAAATTTTCACGTAGTGCTCCTAAAATTCATTAAGTTATTAAGACATGACCTTGTCATATAATGGATATTAAGTGCTCGTTAATTGTTTGTTGTATGAGCCAAAATACTCATAGTGCTGTTATTGCAAGGGAAATGGAAATATATGAGCCGCTAGAATGAGATTGGGATCGTGGCATTTTTAATGAAAAGAGTCATGGTTTAATAACTTAATGAACCTTAGCGGCATTATGTAGAAATTTAAATTTGGAAGGATTATTTCGTATCCAATACCTCGGGAGCACCATTTAAAAAACCCAAATAAAATTTAAAATAAAGTTGAGGGGAGTGGGACCAGTGAAGATTTGTTTAGCATGTAAATATGCTACTTAAAATAATATGAGAAAATATCCTTTCATAGTTGGGATAGTTAGATTTAAATGTTAGTATGGATTAAATTGAGAAAACATGTTATAGTTAGAAATATATTTGTCAATTTTCCAAAAACAAGTTAATTTAAGTTCACGGTGTTTCAGTTCAGTTTAATGTTTTTCAATTTAATTTAGTTCAGTCTAATTAAACCCAAAATAACAAGGCCTAAATGTAGATGCTTTGGTTGAGCTATATGGGCTTAGATTAACTGCCTCAATTTTTAATACATTATTGGGCCTCACGATTCTTTAAGGATGACGGCGTGCATTTGATCTTAATGTCTTTGGCCCAACAAGTTGTCTTCTAAATTCGAGTCCATAATAGAGTAGTCTTAATTGGGCCTACCAGCATGAATCATTCTTCTTGATAACAACCTTACAAACAACAATTAATCAATCAAACAAAGGAGCTAGTTACATAATCTTTTAAGTTTTTGACATTATAGTAAGCTTAGAAAGGCTTTTCCCCGATTACATTTCCGGGTGGATCATAGTTGCAATTGACAAAATATAATCCATCTTCACACAAAACTCTAGCACATCCGACACGAATCGAGTTGTTCCAAACCACTTGAGTATAATGTCCACACTGCTCACCATCCTCACAAGTGTTGGACTCATAATCATAGTTGGGTTTCTCGTCGACCCATAATTGTATAGCTTGGGTGCCTGTCAAATATGTGCCAATGGCAAGGTTCTCCCCATATGATGAGCCACTAGAATGTACAAGGGCACAATCACCCATTCTTTGGTTCGCGTAATCTTGTGCATAGGCAGCCACTTCATCGTCCCACTCTAAGTCTCCGACACTCTCCACAGCTCTAGCTTCATTATGAGCATCAACATAATCTTGGGGTGAATTTTGAGCGTGACATGTTTGCACAAATACTAGGTTTGCTACGATGAAGAACGAAAATGTAACAACGGTTCTAAGCAAATTCATGTCTTTCTTTTCTTTTCTTTTGGATGGCTTTTTTTTTGTTGTTTTGTATTTTTTCGTACAACATGAGTTAAATTAATAGAGAAACTAGCAGTACAGTTGAAATTTCAATTCCTTGCAACGTCAACATAGGTACATATAAAAATATTATGGCAAGCACCATATAGTTTTCTTGTTCATACGAAATATTACGTACTATACGTCCATATATAGTTCTACTCATTTCTTTATACTAACATTTTATTTTAGTTAAAATATGAAAACGTTGACTATTTGACTACATTCTCTGATTCTCTCATTTATATATGAAAGTTTAAAAAAATTTTTTTTTTTTTATAAAACTACAAATATAATAATCATGTTATTAACTAAAATTGTTTGTTTTGTAAAATTATTATTAAAGTTATTAATAAATAAATTAAAACTTCATCAAAATTGTCAAAAATTGTGCATGGCACTAGCTAGCACTAATCAATTAATGCTAGAAATTAAAATAGTGTACATATATATGGTGTATACGTAAATACTTTTGAAAATTGTAATACTGTTTTATTATCTATAATTTTTAATTTCAAATAATACACTTTGTAATACGGGCCAATTAATTTATAGTACGTTAAGGAACTAAGGGTCCGTTTGGTAGGGTGTAAACCGTTTTCGGATGAAAATAGCTTTTCATGGAAAACCTTTTACATTGGAAAACTTAAATTTAGGAAGAATTTCCATTGTTTGGTTGCATGTAATATGATTCTACATTTTAAGCCTTTTTTATTCTTTGGTTGGATGAAAAATCAAGTATTTCAATTGTAACGGAAAATGTATTCCTTCCAAATGTGATGGAAAATATTTTCCTCCCAATTTTGAGGGAAAATGTTTTCAACATAGAGGAAAACCATTTTCTACCCCAAGTTTTACATTTTAATATTTTACTCCAAACAGAACAATGTAAAATGAAAAAACAGTTTTCAGGAAAAATGTTTTACACCCTACCCAACAACCCCAAATTAAAAATGGTCTAGAATTCAATCAAGACTCCTAGCTAAAGTCATAATATCATTTTCCCCCTAATTGCGAGGGTAACACGGAGGGAAACTATGTCAAAAATTGACAATCAAATTGTATAACCTCATATAATATAATACAAATATTATATTCATACAAGTGTACCAAGTATAGTAGTACGTGTATCACCATGCATATTAAATTACTCAAATGATGACCTAAGCCTTAGCTTGAATTCTTGTATGATAGGTTCGTTACCGCAACAAGCCAACAACATCAAAAATATTAATTATATAATTCAAAAAATATTCACGACAAGTAACAAATTATCTACATAATTAATTAACTTAAGCGACCAATTGTATATTTAGATACAATAATTACAATTTAAATATTCATTAATAACATTTAAGTTTGTTGAAGACTCAAATAAGGTGTACGTGTTCATCGTCAGCCAAATTGACGCTAATTGCAATGCTTAAGTATTATGCCTTGTTACTTCAAGTCTTCAACTATATAATACTCGGTATTTCATAAAGCTATATCCATTTTAATTTATTGACATCAATTAAAAATCCCAATATTATGTAATTCACATTGTAGGTATATGTGTCCGTAATGATCGAGCTATGTGATCTAATGCTGATGAATTCGGATGTTAACTAATTAATATTTTCAATCTAATTTATTTTTTAGCTTTTAGCCCAGTCGTAAGTATGTAATAAAAGCTTGTTTCATACATATTAAAAAATTGTTGTTATGAAAATAACTTAACAGATATAATTTTGCATGGAAAATCTTTAGAATTTTTATGGGTGATCGAAACGTAGTCTCACCCCAAAACTTGTATGATATTCACAAACTTTTATTACAATTTGTAAGGTGCCCAACCTAACATGATCGAAAATTGATTTTCCTTCCAAATATAAATACAAATTCATTACCATTACTATCGTTTCCGATCGGCTATATTAATTAGACCTTAAAAGCAAGTAATATCATGTATAGTAACACATAATTTAGAGGTCGGCAGATTGTTTGGGAGGGAAGACCAGAGTGTAATTTTGGTTAGTTTCATACATCACAAATTTTTAGTAAACAACTAGTGTCTACACTTAGCATTGTCTGAATTGAAATGTGACCTTTTTGACAATCGATATGTATTTTTTTTATTCTAGGGAGCCACAAGAACGAATGATGAGAATTAAAGTGTGAATTTTTTATATTTTTTTATCCAATCTTGTGGAAAAAAAAAACTAAATTTTAATCAAAATTCTTTCGCAAATTAATTAGTTGTGTTGTAGAGTTGTAATAAGAGTTTATTAATAGGGTATATTTCCATTATGTAGCAAGATAACCTTGATTTATTTAATTACATGAGATAACAAGTGACACATTAAAACTATGAAAAAGAACCTCTTCACTTCTTGTAACTCATCAGTATTTGGGAAGGTTACACTCCTTAGGGAGATCTCCATGAAACCTCTTACTATCTTGACAATAGTCATAAATAAGGTGATACTTCCTCACCCATTTATATAACTTTCTTTGGCTAGAGTTTAAGGTGCTGAATTTCGCTTCGTTCCACCAATTAGTAGAGCTAGCTGCACTGCAAGCCTGGGGGTTTCCTTTCCAAACACAAGCATCAATGGTGTAGTCACTGAAGGAAGCCACGAAAGGCGCCTTCGTCCAATCAATTTTATCCTTTCCTCCCCTTGTTGCCCAATCCTCGCCGTTCCATAGGCTTGCTTTAATGGTCATGGGTTGGGATTTCGGAAATGCAACTCCTTTGTCTTCATGGTTTCTGTAAACCCTAATAGGCACCCAATCCACCATAATCCTGCATGTATTCATGCAACGTTAGTTATTATTTTAAGAAAAAAAAAACAGCTACACATATAACTTACGCGACACCAATCACACCATTTTCATATCAAATTCACCTCAATATCTCGTCATGTGTTAGTATACTAGACAAGTCCAAAAAGTACAATATGTATACTTTTTTATGCAACTAATTCTGTTTCCAACTTACTATTTTGAAAAACTTTTTTTGTAACAAAATTTTCTTTTTTTTATATTTTCCAAAATGACATGTTAGAGTCAATGTTACTCTCTAACATTTAGAAACTACTACATCCGTACGTAAACGATTAGTTGTAACAAAGGGGTAATATTTGTGAGTATTAAAAAACGGTTTATTACAATTATTAATTGTTTACGGAGGTAACGTATAGGATATATTTCTCAACCTATATTGGTGAAATAACAGTTTTTCGATCAAAATAAACAATCAATATTGTTAACAGATTATAATTGAATAATTACAACAATAAAAAAGTCTAATGGAGTTTAAAACTTAAGCTTTTTGGTGATTTAACTCATAAATATGGCATTAGAGATTTAGAGCTCAAAGGCCTCTTACATGTAGAGGCGAATTTTTTTTTTACTTAAAACATATCTTTAGATTTCAATTTAATTAAGACTTTTTATTGAGTTGCTCTTCTAATAAAGTTATTTCAACTATTAACACGAAACAGAATTTTCAAATACGTTCATACTTTGTGCAACTTTTTTTTTTTGGTTTGAATTAATTAACTAGACACTTATTATGCATGAAATGAAGATTTCTTAAATCAAAAGGTGAAGATCAGAATGGCTTACACAATTTGGTAAACGTTCCAAAGAATAGAATACGTATGAAAGTCTAGTGATGGATCAAACCACAGATTAATTCTCTCTTCCCTATCACCAAAGCCATCTGAGTATACATTTGTTTGAAGAATATAAGGTTGCCCTGATACATTCCCTAAGAACTCCAAGTCTATTTCGTCGTGATTTGATGAATTTGACGCAAGCTACATTTAAAACCCACATTAGTTAGTAATAATCTACCTTCCCCATTAATGAAATTTCGTCTTTTGTTAGTTGTTTTAAAGTCAACCACCAAAAATTTTACAAGTCAAATGACAGAATATTAATGATGCAGCACACTTGGTACGGAGTAAATTCTCTTAGTTATTATCTTTATAGTTAATAAAATAAAAATTTATCTGCTTTTTTTTAACAAAAAAAAAAAAATACTATTTCTAGTTATTACCTATATTTTCAATCATTTTATTGAATGATTAAAGGGAAAAAAAATCAAAAAATCTATTTAATATAGTTTACATACCTTTTTTGTAAAAATCATTGATTTAATTTTAGAGGAATTCTTGGACACCCGCAGTTTGAGAAATAGACACCAAAATTTTATAAAATAAACACAACATTATATTTCACCGATCTATCTATCTTACTCAAATTAATTACAGGGTCTATTGAAAACATTATAAGTAGCATTGTTTTTTCAAACAATAAAATACATTAAACAAAAAATGTTCTTATTATTTTTTTCATAGTTATTCGATCCATTACATGATTTTAAAAATAGGTAAATATACGTTTTTGAATATATATATAAAAAAATACTGAAAATATTTTTTAATTATTTATAAGGATTACTCAAGAAATAAATATTTCTAAGTGATTCTAATCATTATATAATTAAACATTTGACATATAAAACTTTGGTAGTCATTTTTCAAACAGCCGTGCCTAATTAAGAATTTGATTTTAACTACTTTCACAATTCACTTCAATGATAGATAAACCATTATAGTAAGTTTTTTAGACAAAAATTTCGGGTCACCATATATAGAATGACCACCAAAGAAACATCTAGCAACCTAAAGTCATGAAAAAACATAGTTGATTAACAAAAGCAAATCCTCACGTAATAGGCTATAACAGTGCCTGCTGAATAGCCTTGTATTAATTTGATTTTCATGTCTATCTGCCCGAACAAGAACATGTTGTTCGAATCGAAAGCTGAACCTGTGAATGAAAATATAGGAAGAAATAAAAATCTTTAGCTACTGAAATTTCTTAAATATACTTATATTATACTAATAATGAATGTAAAATATGTTAACCTGATTCACGATCAAGTTTTAAGCTTCTAGTTTTGCCATCACTAGACGTGTTTACGTGACTAGGAGCCCATGAAAGGAAGAAATCATCGTTAAAGTTTCCAGTCGAAACGACGGAGGCGATAAAACATGGAACAAAACTCAAAGTAACAATGAAAAACAATGCAAAGATAACATTAGGGTAACTTGACATGATCATAATTAGATTTATTACTTAAGAGAAATTAAATTTTTAGCATGTAAAAGATAAATAGTCGTAAAAGCATAGTATGGTATTTAAAGGTAAAAGGTCTAAAAGAAGTACTACTGCATGGCAAAAAAGGTAAGGTATAAAATAGCGGAGTTTTTGGGTTTAAGCAAGAAATATCTTTTAGAGGAAGCAAAGAAAACGTACGTCCTTAATTGGGTGTCAACATCTCAACGGATGATACTACTTCATCAGTTGTTTCTTGCATCCATGAGTCGGTCAATAATCATGTTGGCTAATTACTGTTAATTAAGTGGATAAGGGATTAAGGGTATGTTTAGTATATTGGAGATGCAATATCATAAATGTTATATTCCATACTAATTTCCAATTGTTTGGTATTCAAACATAAGTCAAATATTTGCAAGATATACTTTACGTACTATGATAGACATTAGGCCATATTTTAGGTAATTATCCTAGTTTGTTAATGCTAAGCCTTGCCTATCAATAGGCTTATGTACTCGAATCAATGTCATTATTATTCATTCTCATATTCTATCATAGTAGTTTCTTAATTAGACGATAGTTGAATTGATTAGATAGCTAAACTAAACTGAACTGAAACGAATGAAGCTGAACTGAACTAAATGGATGGAGCTGAAATAATACAGAGTGAAGTAAATAAGTAACAATAACAAGGGAGATGATCAGGCTAAGAATGAATAGAACCGAACCCCACGGTGTCGAATGAAAACTGAATAGAGTTGAACCCAACTAAAGTACCAAAAAAATATTGTTCTAAAGAACAGAACCTAAAAATATAAATGTTGAGAGTGTACAGTAAATAATATCATACATGATACATATATATTTACTTAATTAAACAATATCATGTATAATAATAATTCATTGTAGAGATCAACTGAAGATAACATCCTAACTCTAGCTATCACGTACGTACTAATACAATATTCATTAAACCTAGTTATACTCTATGCTGTACTGTTGTTTAGTAAAAATTTAGTAATGTAATCCATTTGGATAAGCCATATGTGAAAGTAGTTGTGATGCATATAGCTGTGTCGTATAGGAGATATAAATTTGCGGTTTTATTTGCATGATGATCGTGTGTGTGCATCGAATTAACAAGTTCTATATATATGTTGACGACATATTACAAAACCCATTTATAATTGATGGAAAACAGGCAAATTATCGCTCTTTCCCAATGATTCGGAGTAAGTAAGCATAGTTGATTATTATTCGATAAGGCTCAGTTCTTTTGAGTTGTAATTGGTTGAACTTAATTGAAATAAATACTACATAATATAATAATATATTGACTTAAAAATGACTAAAATGAATTGGACTGGATTAAAATAATTAAACTGAAGTGAAAACAACCCCAAAAAGGGCCCGAGTATTACATATTTATTGTGTAATCACTTCACTAATGATGATTAAAGCGGATAATGGTACAATGAACTTGTAAAAAGCTTGTAATAAATGGATATGTTCAACGCTGAGGTATGTGTAACTAATGAAATTAGTTATGGCGTTATGATTTTAGATTCCTATCTTGCTCATTATTTTCTCACCAAATGTATGCACCAAGACTTGGACTTATATAGCTTTATCTTATAATAAAGATTCACCCTTTTTTTTGTATGACTTGGTTTGTGAGGCGCAATGTCGAACTCCATTCACATCTATCCATCGTTCACAACTTGGCTTTCAAACTTCCTTTTTTTACGTATATATATATGTTGGACTCATATCTCCTTCATTAGGGGTGCTTATGAGACGAGACAACTCGCGAGCTACTTGGGATCGAGTTGGTCAATACTTGATCAAAGCTTGGCTCGGTTTAGCTCGCATCGAACTCGAACTCAACTCGAGATATTAACGAGTCGAGTCGAGCAACTCAATACTCGACTCGAAAAACTCGCGAGAAGCTCGATTTATATAAAATTATAATGGTTGAAATGTGAGTTTTATTAAATCATTCACCTAGTCAACCTATGCAAGAGAATGATAAAAAAACACACGTGGGAGATCCGTATTAGACACTGCTACAGAGAAGAGAACCGGGTAGCTGACTGGCTTGCGAACCAAGGAGTCGACCTTCCGACGGGGGTCATCAACTTCACTGAACCCCCACCCCTTTTGTGCAACTTGTTAATGGATGATGTTAGAGGTGTAGCTTGGCCAATGATAGTTAGTGGCCTTTAGTTTCATTTTCTAGTTTTCTCTTCTGGGTTCTTCCCACTTTTGCATCAAAAAAAAAAATTTATAAAATTATCAAACAATCTAGTCTTATATATTATAACTCGATCTTTATATAATTGGAATAACATGAAACTAATTAGCAAGATGTTAAAAAGACGAGTCTATTTCGACATGTCTCGAGAAAAACTCGGTCAAAGCTCAAATTGTTGAAACTTGTATAAAGCTCGACTCGGTTAAAAATTAGTCAACACTCAACTCGATTAAGGTTGGATGAACTCGTGCTCGGCTCGAGCTCGACTCCAGATATTAACGAGTGGAGTCGAGCAACCCTATACTCGAACTGGACTCGCATCATAATCACTCCTATCCTTCATACATATTCTTTTCCTACAAATTCAGATGACCCTTCATACATATTCTTTTCCTACAAATTCAGATGACCAATATAATATATTAATATGTATCACACGCTTTGATATTTTCTCCTTTTTACATATACGCGCGAAGTGGTATTTTTATATATGTGTACGTAATTACGTATAGACATGGAATAATATCCATTACAAAAATTGCAAGTCAAAGCTATGTCAAGACATTAATATATACTTTCTTGGCATAAAAAAAATATATATACTTTCTTCATTCCAAATTATTTGCTATATTTACATTAAAAAACCAACAACTTAATTAGCTTCTCGAAAGCATTACTTAATTGGGGGCATCTATAGAATTAAGGTCTATGTGACCTTTATTGGGGGTAATCATCAATCTTTTGCACATATCTATTTTACTCATAAAAAGTATTTTCTGCTTATATAACCGATAGATTATATTCAAATATGTAAATATTTTGTATAATAACCATTTTGCATTCCATATTCTATCAATAATAACTCCTGGATATTGTTTTTAACTGGTTTGATTGACATTAAGAAATTGTAAAAACTTAGGGCTTGTTTATTTCAGCTGAATTGAACTGAACTGAGTTAAAGTGAATTGAACTGAAAGTTTTTTATGAAGGATTAATGAGTAACAAAATAAAAGAAGATCCGAACTAAACTGAACTGAACTAATTTTAAGCCGAAGTAAACAGGCCCTAATACTATGTACAATAAGATCTTATGTAATAAGATCATTAGCTTCATGTCATGTGAGTTGTGATTGTTAGCTTACTTTTTTAGATATTAACTTATTTTTGCTTAACTGAACTTATTCAGTTATTTTTATTTATTTGATTCTATTTTGACTGAACTAAACTTATTTTTGCTGAAATCATTACCAATTTACTCCCTCAATTTTTTTTTCCTTGCTACATTTCTCTTAGATGGAAGTTTCTGTTTGCTTGCTACATTACTACTTTAGGTATGTGAGTCTTACATGAGAATTGTTATTTTATCACCATTTTGTACTTTTTTTTTACTTTTAATCCTATTTACCCCACTAAAATCTCTCAACTATCTATTTTTATATTATTTAAACATGTGATCCTACAGTGAAAATGACATACCTCAAAATTTGTCCAATTTGCTATATAACAAGTAAAAAACAACGGCGGTAGTATTAAGGATTAAAATTGATTTTACAAGCAAGTGGAAAACTTGTACTCCATACATAATTACTCCGTCTGTCTTTTTTTCCTTTTTTTTTTTTTTGTGAAAGTTCTATATTCTATAAACTCTAATTATTGAGAACCTTAACTAAGGATCTGTTACTTCAGTTTAAGATCAGTTTAGTTCAGTTCAGCTCAACTCTTCTTTAATTTTGCTTAAAATCAATATAATACGTTTCAATTCATTTCAGCTCCAATCAATTCGGTTCTGTACGGTTGTTTTCGGCTTAAGTAAACAGGCGTAAGAGGCTGAAGAGTAAGTAATTTATAATGCATTATTATTGTTGTTTCTCTAATCGAAACAAGCAGTTAGTAGTTGATGACCAATTTACATACACTCCGTAAATGTGATGTTGACTTCAAATGTTGAACTAGAAATTTTATTACTCAATCTGTACTAGCCAATTAATCTCGGCGATTGAAGGCAACCCTTTGGGTTGGGACGCCAAATAATCAATACTACCTAGAGTGAAATTCAAGCCAACATTTTAACCATGTACTTCGTGCTATACTACAATGAAAATTGAAAACTATGCGTTAGTTCAACTAGTTTATTGACCAATGTCTAATAAGAAATGATTAAGTGCTAATTAATTATTTCGGTCCTTATAATCGATTGTCCCTCAAATTTGTGCTTCATATATATATATATATATATTGATAAATCCATTTTCCTCATAAGATTGAGAGGAAATTAAAATGAAGAATCATTAGATTCAATTGTAAGTATATCAAAATAAATTTTCGAAATTTGAGAATAGATGAAAAATATACACTTTAATGAAGGAATACGTTTAAAATAATACAAAGTATACACTCACTTGATCAAATATGAATATATAATGGCAAATTCACTATGGTTGGTACTTGGTATACATTACTCGTAGATAGTATCTCAGTACAGACATAAACATAGTCGTACAACGATCTGCATCCAACCCGCCCAATTGACACCCCGACACATAACTAGCATTAGAATGGTCTAAATTGGGACCTTATGAATTGTTTTTGGGCCTTGTTAAGTAAATGTCAACAACACCAAAAATTATTAAATGAATCCATGATCACCAAACAAAAAAAAATGTGGAGCCCATGATAGTTAACCATCTTCATTAAAACAAACCAACACAACACAACAAAACAAACCAATGTCATCTCAACCATCATATTCAATTATTCATATTCATATTCATATTCATATTCATATTCATATTCATATTCATATCATATTCATTCATACTTCATACATTAACAAACTATTTCATCACTTTCATCATATCATAAAATTCTCTCTCTTTCTCAGTTAGTCCACGTTTTCCCAAATTTACACTCCCACGACTTCTGTCTCCCTTCAATTTCATTTCATTAACATTCACGAATTAGATCCCTCTCTTAAAAAAAAAATAATAATAATAATAATTAAATGTTTAAGTTTTATACAAGAAAAACACTTCACATTAATTCATCATTAACTCTGCTTTTCACTTCACTCTCCTTTTAATTTCTGATCTAATTCCTACTTCTTCAAAGCTTTGATCTTTTGCTTCAATTTGGTAAGTTTCTTTTCTTTTCTCCTTTTAATTTGATTGAATGACTGTTTATTTTTTGTTTTTGATTTGATTTTTTTGTTTATTCTTGTCAATTATTTTTGTGGGGTTTGCTTCAATTGCATTAAATTAATCTGCTTTTGTGATTTTGACACTTAAGTTTGTGTTTGTGGTGGTAGTTTCGAATTGGGTATTTCAATTTTTTTGATGGGTTTTTAGTGTATGATCTTAATTTTTTAGGGGTTTTTGATAAACCCTTCTAATTTGGGGTTTTATTTAATTGCAATGTACGGTCAAAATTACTTGATTGTTAATGTAATTATGAAATTTTGTGCTTTATTATGGGAATAGTAGATTGTGTTTTCATGGGATGTTGCTAACTTAGATTATAATATGGGGTTTAATGAATTATGTCAATTAATTAATTGCCTGTATTTATCTTGCTTTAATATCTACATTGACTGTTTAAGTAGTTGACCTATGTTCAATTGATTAAATTAGCTTCCATATTTGTTTTCAATCATTAACTACATATGCTTCCTTATACAAGAGGATTGCGGCGGTTACTAGGCTGTAGGAATATGATGTATNTAGATTCAATTGTAAGTATATCAAAATAAATTTTCGAAATTTGAGAATAGATGAAAAATATACACTTTAATGAAGGAATACGTTTAAAATAATACAAAGTATACACTCACTTGATCAAATATGAATATATAATGGCAAATTCACTATGGTTGGTACTTGGTATACATTACTCGTAGATAGTATCTCAGTACAGACATAAACATAGTCGTACAACGATCTGCATCCAACCCGCCCAATTGACACCCCGACACATAACTAGCATTAGAATGGTCTAAATTGGGACCTTATGAATTGTTTTTGGGCCTTGTTAAGTAAATGTCAACAACACCAAAAATTATTAAATGAATCCATGATCACCAAACAAAAAAAAATGTGGAGCCCATGATAGTTAACCATCTTCATTAAAACAAACCAACACAACACAACAAAACAAACCAATGTCATCTCAACCATCATATTCAATTATTCATATTCATATTCATATTCATATTCATATTCATATTCATATTCATATCATATTCATTCATACTTCATACATTAACAAACTATTTCATCACTTTCATCATATCATAAAATTCTCTCTCTTTCTCAGTTAGTCCACGTTTTCCCAAATTTACACTCCCACGACTTCTGTCTCCCTTCAATTTCATTTCATTAACATTCACGAATTAGATCCCTCTCTTAAAAAAAAAATAATAATAATAATAATTAAATGTTTAAGTTTTATACAAGAAAAACACTTCACATTAATTCATCATTAACTCTGCTTTTCACTTCACTCTCCTTTTAATTTCTGATCTAATTCCTACTTCTTCAAAGCTTTGATCTTTTGCTTCAATTTGGTAAGTTTCTTTTCTTTTCTCCTTTTAATTTGATTGAATGACTGTTTATTTTTTGTTTTTGATTTGATTTTTTTGTTTATTCTTGTCAATTATTTTTGTGGGGTTTGCTTCAATTGCATTAAATTAATCTGCTTTTGTGATTTTGACACTTAAGTTTGTGTTTGTGGTGGTAGTTTCGAATTGGGTATTTCAATTTTTTTGATGGGTTTTTAGTGTATGATCTTAATTTTTTAGGGGTTTTTGATAAACCCTTCTAATTTGGGGTTTTATTTAATTGCAATGTACGGTCAAAATTACTTGATTGTTAATGTAATTATGAAATTTTGTGCTTTATTATGGGAATAGTAGATTGTGTTTTCATGGGATGTTGCTAACTTAGATTATAATATGGGGTTTAATGAATTATGTCAATTAATTAATTGCCTGTATTTATCTTGCTTTAATATCTACATTGACTGTTTAAGTAGTTGACCTATGTTCAATTGATTAAATTAGCTTCCATATTTGTTTTCAATCATTAACTACATATGCTTCCTTATACAAGAGGATTGCGGCGGTTACTAGGCTGTAGGAATATGATGTATTCATGTATACACTAGCATTGTATTGTGAATAATATGTGAAGAGAACAAAATTGGTTTATCATTAGCTCCATTGCTAATTTGCCATATTTGTTGGCGTTTACGGACCGTTTGGTATCTGGTTATATACGACGATATTGGTAATGAAGTCAAATTTAATTTGTATGTTTCATGCTGATTACTAGTCTAGTTGAGTTTCATTCACGATCATGTTGTTTTTTCTCAAATTTAGGTAATGTCACCTCTAAAGTAGTAATGAGAGAAGTTCCGAAATTGTGAAGAAATCACAATTTTGAATGAGGGGTTGCTATCATGATTAATGAACGTTAGCATGTTACTTTCCTTAGGAATTTACTAGTCAATGCACTGTCATTACCGCTATGTATCACCATCTATCGAACAGCCATAATTAGTTAATTACTTAACCATTTTGGTGGCTTACAATAACTATTGAGCAATATTCAACTTTGAATTAACTTTCCTTTACTGCTATCTGTGAAGCAGTGAGCCAATTATTAGACTTAAGCAAACTACACCTTTGCGATAATTCTTTCGAGCACATACGCCGTAGTCCCAATTTCTCCGTGCAGTTTTAGCTACTAGGCTCTTTAGAGGCATTAATATATGATTATATTGTGTGCTCACTTTTGCATGTTCGGTTGGTATAAGAGACTGGTTAAGTGATATGTTCTTTGAGTATGGAGCATGAATGGAATCAGTTGAATTGGTGAAAGCTAAATTTATATTTTATGCATCTTTAACTGTTAAGTCTTGTTATAGTTTATGTTCTATTGGAGATGATCATAGTTAGCATGTATGATTGTCGTTTCTTTCTTTGGAACTTTTTAGAGTTGTACTCGTACTTACTACCAAAGCTGCTATACTTCAATGTTATTAAAGTGTCATGATGCTTAGTTGAACCGAATGCGTTCTTTTCTCATAATATAAAGCAGTCTGAACCTCTTGTGTACTAGGAACTGTAAACTCTAGATGTGATCTTAAGCTGACATAAAAAAGTAGAAAAGGTGCCTCTTTGATCTCCATTACATGACATTTTATAAATCTGATTACTTCGTACATTTAGCAATTTTGGTCAGTGTTGTAACTCTTTGGATACCATTTTACTGTGATCTGAAAAATTGGGGAGAAATTTTTGTGCACTTGTAATTTGCACTACAGTCTAAACCTATACCATTAATCCATTATGTCTCCTAAGTCCTAAGAGAACTTGTACTCGTTCTACTGTGTTAGAGAACAGTTTCATGTGTCTCATACTTGAAAATGCATTTATCAGTCAAGTATAGCGACTCCTGATTTTGTGCAAGAAACAAAGTATTAAACCCACTAAGCCCCTAGTTCTAGTCACTTGTGCTAGGCAAAGGCTTTAGTACACTTATGAAATTTGTAGCCTTGCTAATTACTCAGTTTTAAAATGAGGCACAGGCTTGAGAAGTTAGTTATGCAAATAGCTGTAGTGGAGTAAAGAAGTCAGCAATGACTAATGAGAACCAAAGGAGAGTAGACAAATGAGGGAAGGCGTGCAGAAATTCATATTGCGCATAGACACAGTTGGGAGGGCTCCCCATCTCACTTGTGTGTTATAATGTATCAGGAATTAGATCACCTTGACTCATTCTTTTGCAATCGCATCTGTTTACTGCTATTGTTCTGTTTTGTAATGAATCAAATATCAGACCAAGGATAGTTTAGGAATTTTATAGTAACTTAGAAGCTTCTAGTATGTTTTAGAGGTTAGGTAGGACTTTTGCTATATATAATGCTAAGTAGAGTGGGAAGGGCATGTGTGAAATTGGAGTAAAAACTTTTCAGTGTTGTGAGCTAAACACACTAATGGAGAGTTGTAGGCTAAACCTACTTTTGAGAGTCATGGCCTCAAGCCATCTATCCTTCTAGTCTTTCCTTCAAATTAATCAATCTATAATCTCACTTTTCTAGGATTATTAGTTCCAAATTACTGTTAGTAATAATCTAAAACTCCAGTTCATATTGTCCATTTACTGTTTAAACTAGTCCGTCCAAGTCAGTTCATCACATGTTTCTTCTCAATCTGCCTGTGTGATCATTTGTTCTAATCTTTTTAAACCGTTAAACGGCTTCTAGAAGATCTCAGAATTCAGGTGCACTTCCCTTTCATACTTCCTGTGTGTAAAGAATATATGGTTAAATTTGGAAATGTTGTGCCTTTGTACTTCAGTAACTTGGCTTCTGCATACATTTACTGATTTACAGCATGATGACATATTGACATGACCTATGTGAGGAATATGACTGTTGGAATGTGGTTGCCAAATGAGGCCTTTTAAGTAATGGCTATAGAAAATCTGGTTTTGCTCATTGTGAACAGCTTTTTTAATCTTTGTGACTGATATCTTACCTAATTGTTTTTACAGGAGGTTTTCTACTGCAATTCGATCATTTAGGATAGCACAATGTTTAAACAATCTCCTGTTAGGAGTCATAGATCCAAAGGTCTTAAAGTGAAGCATGTTTTGCAAATTTGTGTTTTGTTGGCTGTTTGTATTTGGTTGATTTACCAAGTCAAGCATTCTCATGAGAAAAGAAGGGAATTCGAGACAAAGGATGAGAAGGTTGTGGGGACAGTGCAAAGAGATGGTGAAATTCATAGATTTGGGAGAAAAGATATTCCTAGAATCACAGAGATAGTTACAGATGGTGAAAAGCATGAAGACGAAGATGAAAAAGAAGGCGTAGAGGAAGAAAATAAACACGAAGATGACGAGTTAGAAAGGGAGGATGTCAGACTTGTAGACACAGAAGAAGAAGCCGGAGATGATGAGATTGATGAGCATGAACCTGAAAAGATCGAGACTGAAATTGAACATGAAGAAGAAGAAGTAGATGAAGACAAAGAGAGGGAAGGAAAGGAGGATGCGGTTGAAGAAAATCATACAGAAAGTGAAGAAAATGAGGCCGCCATTGAAGAAGGGCATGTTGAAGGGGAAGAGAACGATGATACTGGAAAGAAAGTCCACAATGAATCTGTAGAAAAAGAGGATGGTGATAAAGAAGACCAAGTTGAAGTGGAGGTCGATTCAGATGATCAGGAGCATGTTGCAGGGAGAACAAATACCCGTGAAGCCCAGGAAGTCCTTTATCATGCAGATGATGCTTCTAGTGAAGTTGCTCATGATGTTCAATCTATTCCAGAAGTGGAGAATGCAACAACAGGGCGTTCAAAAAAAATTTGGGGAAATCAAGTTAACTTTGAACAGGAGCATGAAAGTAAGGGGGCTTCTGACAATTCTGAAAAGCTGACCAAAGCTGAGTTGCAACCAAGAGAAGATGTTAAGAATGGAACTTCTAATGCAGAAATTGTTAAGAGCTCAAACCAGAGGTCAACCCAAGGTACTACTGTTGTAGATGATTTGATCAAACCGGAGGTCAACCTGACAAAACATGATGAGGCTGACAAGTTGGTCAAGGCCGAGGGCAACTTGACAAAACTTGATGATACTGACAAGCTTATCAAACCCAATGATGTTGATAGCTCACATCAGAACTCAACATTGCCTGAAATGACTAATAATTCATCTGGTGCTGATGGAGAACATTCTGCTACTTCAAATGGAACAAAAACAACACTGGATTCAAATTTGTCCCAAATTAGCACAATTAAATTGCATGTTGATGAAGAACCTAACTTGCCAGGCAATAAAACTGTTAAACTCAAATTAGCTACCGATGACAAAAAGCTATCAGAAGCTGAAGCAGCAGATACCAATAAAGCTGAGAATGTAAATACCGATACTGGAGAATCCTTGAGCTCACACGATATGTCCTTAGCTTCAGCTCATGCTACAAATGTTGGTGCACTAGAAGCTGTAAAAGATAGCTTTGTAGGTAGCGAGAATCAGGGTGAAAAAGCGGGCTCGGAAAATCAGCATGATCCTATTGATGCTTCTGATACAAATACAGTTACACAGGAGGAGACGGAGTCAAGTAAGAATGTGGACACACTGTCAGAAATCAAAACTGAGGTTCAAAAGACAGAAGACGCTGTGGCTGAATGAATATTCCGATGTTTTAATGTGAGTAATTTCTTCTAGCCCCAATTAAAGCTGTAATTTTTGTTTAGTATCTTTTTCTTAACCCTTTACATAAACGTTTTAGGTCATGCACTCGTCATTTAGGCTTTATGAAATATTTTAAATTTATTATGTAGAAAACAATGGTCTCAACTCGCAGTAAATGTAGTTAAGTTCGAGGTTGTTTAGCTCATGTCTTATGTTGGAGCCTACTCCCCACCCCCCTGCTTGAAAACGCAATACCATGTTTCATGTCCTATGTTGCAGCCTACACCCTATCCCCCTGCTTGAAAACGCAATACCATGTTTGACGTAATTAGCTGTGTGTTGTTGCTAATTTCTGCTAGAAAAAGATTAATTCTGAGCTATTGCCAAAATCCTCAGTCAAGCAAGTACCCCTGTGCTTTCTGTGCTGGTGCATCCTGACACTCTCGCGGTACAATGAACCATTAGCAGTCCACGCCCATTCCTTCCGACACATGTCCAAATACAAACCGCAAGCCCAGAAGTACCACTTTTACCTAAGATCAAATTCTCAAGTCACTACTTTTAACTACTACTAAAAGAGTTCTCTTTTCCTACAATATTATCATAACTATTACTCCGTAGTATAATAATCTAAACTAGTGATATTTTAAGTTATGTTTTCATGTTATTAAAGTTTATTGGAGAAATGTTTAACTGAATCCAAGTTCTTAGTCATCAAACACATATTCATTTATGTCAGTTGTTACTCTTTCAAGCAGACATTTTGTCTTGATATTAGGTTTTACTCAACTTGTAATCTTGCATACTCAAAGTCTATGTTTGGCCTATATACTACTCAAAAATTCCCATAAAAAAAGAAAGACAGACAAATAGTTTCCTTGTCATTGAGTTAGAACTATTAAATTACTCAATACTTTGTTAAGAACAATGACTTTTTAGTAGTTAAAGCAACAAGTGATGAATGATATCTCTAATTCATCTAATATAAAGCCAATATTCTGTGAAGACTAAAGTGTATGTATGACTATATATGTAATGTGTTAGGCTACCTAACCCAACTTCACAGAATATTCTTACTATACTTGTTTCAGTTCACAGAATAATTGTTCTACTTCTTATGGCTTGTTCTGGACCTAGAATTTTTGGTAACGGAATTTAAACTCAAGAAATTTTAAAAAATGTTTTCTCCAAAATTATCTACTTCCTGAATGAGTGCTAATCAGTGCTTCACATTACCTGACATCCACCATAATAATTTCCAGTCCCAAGTAGTGCTCTATAGTTGGATTGCAAAAGCTAAGTACTTTTCAAATGCTTCATCTGCTCCTAATTAGTCGCAATGTTTCACTTCGGCACACATTCAAAGGAATAAATTTGAGGGTGTAAACGAGCAAACTAATCAAAATAATTTTGATACATGCAATAATAACCTACAAGTTATTGGCGTTAATATTGTTTCGATAAATTCGCTCATTTATGTTTTCAAATCTCTTCCTCAAAATGCATGTCAAAGTGGAATTTTGCGACTAATATGGAGCAGAGAAATTAACAAAATGATATTTAAATTGTTTTTAATCTCCGTGAGACTGTCTTGTCAAACTAGATGAGTAACCACCTACTAAGTAATATTTTACATCTTTGAGAGTCGGAAAAAATTTATTTAGAGTTTCTCGCTTTGTTTTAGAGGAATATGAGATCGATTTCCATATGAGGGAGAGATATTTAACAATTTTACCTATTTATTAAAACTTCTTAGCATTATTATATAACTCTTTTTAGGGGAAGTATTTTCATCTAACACTATCCGGAGTATGTAAGTTTTTTATTCAATTTTTATTATTTTATGCGGAGAGTTCGATTATTAATCTCTTAACACTATATTTGGATAGGAAAAAACAGTAAAAAAAAAAAAAAAAAAAAAAAAAAAAAATTGAATTAGATAGCTAAACTAACTGAACTGAAACGAATGAAGCTGAACTGAACCTAAATGGATGGAGCTGAAATAATACAGAGTGAAGTAAAATATAAGTAACAATAAACAGGGAGATGATCAGGCTAAGAATGAATAGAACCGAACCCCACGGTGTCGAATGAAAACTGAATAGAGTTGAACCCAACTAAAGTACCAAAAAAATTGTTCTAAAGAACAGAACCTAAAAATATAAATGTTGAGAGTGTACAGTAAATAATATCAACATGATACATATATATTTACTAATTAAACAATATCATGTAAAAATAATTCATTGTAGAGATCAACTGAGATAACATCCTAACTCTAGCTATCACGTACGTACTAATACAATATTCATTAACACCTAGTTATACTCTATGCTGTACTGTTGTTTAGTAAAAATTTAGTAATGTAATCCATTTGGATAAGCCATATTGAAAGTAGTTGTGATGCATATAGCTGTGTCGTATAGGAGATTAAATTGCGGTTTTATTTCATGATGATCGTGTGTGTGCATCGAATAACAAGTTCTATATATATGTTGACGACATATTACAAAACCCATTTATAATTGATGGAAAACAGGCAAATTATCGCTCTTCTCCAATGATTCGGAGTAAGTAAGCATAGTTGATTATTATTCGATAAGGCTCAGTTCTTTGAGTTGTAATTGGTTGAACTTAATTGAAATAAATACTACATAATATAATAATATATTGACTTAAAAAGACTAAAATGAATTGGACTGGATTAAAATAATTAAACTGAAGTGAAAACAACCCCAAAAAGGGCCGAGTGATTACATATTTATTGTGTAATCACTTCACTAATGATGATTAAAGCGGATAATGGTACAAGAACTTGTAAAAAGCTTGTAATAAATGGATATGTTCAACGCTGAGGTGGTGTAACTAATGAAATTAGTTATGGCGTTATGATTTTAGATTCCATCTGCTCATTATTTCTCACCAAATGTATGCACCAAGACTTGGACTTATATAGCTTTATCTTATATAAAGATTCACCCTTTTTTTTGTATGACTTGGTTTGTGAGGCGCAATGTCGAACTCCATCACATCTATCCATCGTTCACAACTGGCTTTCAAACTTCCTTTTTTACGTATATATATATGTTGGACTCATATCTCCTCATTAGGGGTGCTTATGAGACGAGACACTCGCGAGCTACTTGGGATCGAGTTGGTCAATACTTGATCAAAGCTTGGCTCGGTTTAGCTCGCATCGAACTCGAACTCAACTCGAGATATTAACGAGTCGAGTCGAGCAACTCAATACTCGACTCGAAAAACTCGCGAGAAGCTCGATTTATATAAAATTATAATGGTTGAAATGTGAGTTTTATAATCATTCACCTAGTCAACCTATGCAAAAAATAAAAAAACACACGTGGGAGATCCGTATTAGACACTGCTACAGAGAAGAGAACCGGGTAGCTGACTGGCTTGCGAACCAAGGATCGACCTCCGACGGGGGTCATCACTTCACTGAACCCCCACCCCTTTTGTGCAACTTGTTAATGGATGATGTAGAGGTGTAGCTTGGCCAATGATAGTTAGTGGCCTTTAGTTTCATTTTCTAGTTTTCTCTCTGGGTTCTTCCCACTTTTGCATCAAAAAAAAAATTTATAAATTATCAAACAATCTAGTCTTATATATTATAACTCGATCTTTATATATTGGAATAACATGAAACTAATTAGCAAGATGTTAAAAAGACGAGTCTATTTCGACATGTCTCGAGAAAAACTCGGTCAAAGCTCAAATTGTTGAAACTTGTATAAAGCTCGACTCGGTTAAAAATTAGTCAACACTCAACTCGATTAAGGTTGGATGAACTCGTGCTCGGCTCGAGCTCGACTCCAGATATTAACGAGTGGAGTCGAGCAACCCTATACTCGAACTGGACTCGCATCATAATCACTCCTATCCTTCATACATATTCTTTTCCTACAATTCAGATGACCCTTCATACATATTCTTTTCCTACAAATTCAGATGACCAATATAATATATAATATGTATCACACGCTTTGATTTTTCTCCTTTTTACATATACGCCGAAGTGGTATTTTTTATATATTGTACGTAATTACGTATAGACATGGAATAAATCCATTACAAAATTGCAAGTCAAAGCTATGTCAAGACATTAATATATACTTTCTTGGCATAAAAAAAATATATATACTTTCTTCATTCCAAATTATTTGCTATATTTACATTAAAAAACCAACAACTTAATTAGCTTCCGAAAGCATTACTATTGGGGGCATCTATAGAATTAAGGTCTATGTGACCTTTATTGGGGGTAACATCAATCTTTTGCACATATCTATTTTACTCAAAAGTATTTTCTGCTTATATACCGATAGATTATATTCAAATATGTAAATATTTTGTATAATAACCATTTTGCATTCCATATTCTATCAATAATAACTCCTGGATATTGTTTTTAACTGGTTTGATTGACATTAAGAAATTGTAAAAACTTAGGGCCTTTTTACTCAGCTGAATTGAACTGAACTGAGTTAAAGTGAATTGAACTGAAAGTTTTTTATGAAGGATTAATGAGTAACAAAATAAAAGAAGATCCACTAAACTGAACTGAACTAATTTTAAGCCGAAGTAAACAGGCCCTATACTAGTACAATAAGATCTTATGTAATAAGATCATTAGCTTCATGTCATGTGAGTTGTGATGTTAGCTTACTTTTTTAGATATTAACTTATTTTGCTTACTGAACTTTTCAGTTATTTTTATTTATTTGATTCTATTTTGACTGAACTAAACTTATTTTTGCTGAAATCATTACCAATTATCTCCCCAATTTTTTTTTCCTTGCTACATTTCTCTTAGATGGAAGTTTCTGTTTGCTTGCTACATTACTACTTTAGGTATGTGAGTCTTACATGAGAATTGTTATTTTATCACCATTTGTACTTTTTTTTACTTTTAATCCTTTTACCCCACTAAATCTCTCAACTATCTATTTTTATATTATTTAAACATGTGATCCTACAGTGAAAATGACATACCTCAAAATTTCCAATTTGCTATATAACAAGTAAAAAACAACGCGCGGTAGTATTAAGATTAAAATTGATTTTACAAGCAAGTGGAAAACTTGTACTCCATACATAATTACTCCGTCTGTCTTTTTTTCTTTTTTTTTTTTTGTGAAAGTTCTATATTCTATAAACTCTAATTATGAGAACCTTAACTAAGGATCTGTTACTTCAGTTTAAGATCAGTTTAGTTCAGTTCAGCTCAACTCTTCTTTAATTTGCTTAAAATCAATATAATACGTTTCAATTCATTTCAGCTCCAATCAATTCGGTTCTGTACGGTTGTTTTCGGCTTAAGTAAACAGGCGTAAGAGGCTGAAAGTCAGTAATTTATAATGCATTATATTGTTGTTTCTCTAATCGAAACAAGCAGTTAGTAGTTGATGACCAATTTACATACACCTCCGTAAATGTGATGTTGACTTCAAATGTTGAACTAGAAATTTATTACTCAATCTGTACTAGCCAATTAATCTCGGCGATTGAAGGCAACCCTTTGGGTTGGGACGCCAATAATCAATACTACCTAGAGTGAATTCAAGCCAACATTTTAACCATGTACTTCGTGCTATACTACAATGAAAATGAAAACTATGCGTTAGTTCAACTAGTTTATTGACCAATGTCTAATAGAAATGATTAAGTGCTAATTAATTATTTCGGTCCTTATAATCGATTGTCCCTCAAATTTGTGCTTCATATATATATATATATATATTGATAAATCCATTTTCCTCATAGATTGAGAGGAAATTAAAATGAAGAATCATATATATCAATTGTAAGTATATCAAAATAAATTTTCGAAATTGGGAATGATGAAAAATATCACTTTAATGAAGGAATACGTTTAAATAATACAAAGTATACACTACTTGATCAAATATGAATATATATGGCAAATTCACTATTGTTGTACTTGGTATACATTACTCGTAGATAGTATCCAGTACAGACATAAACATAGTCGACACGATCTGCATCCAACCCGCCCAATTGACACCCGACACATAACTAGCATTAGAATGGTCTAAATTGGGACCTTATGAATTGTTTTTGGGCCTGTTAAGTAAATGTCAACAACACCAAAAATTATTAATGAATCCATGATCACCAAACAAAAAAAATGTGGAGCCCATGATAGTTAACCATCTTCATTAAACAAACCACACAACACAACAAAACAAACCAATGTCATCTCAACCATCATATTCAATTATTCATATTCATATTCATATCATATTCATATTCATATCATATTCATTCATACTTCTACATTAACAAACTATTTCATCACTTTCATCATCATAAAATTCTCTCTCTTTCTCAGTTAGTCCACGTTTCCCAAATTTACACTCCCACACTCTGTCTCCCTTCAATTTCATTTCATTAACATTCACGAATTAGATCCCTCTCTTAAAAAAAAAATAATAATAATAATAATTATGTTTAAGTTTTATACAAGAAAAACACTTCACATTAATTCATCATTAACTCTGCTTTTCACTCACTCTCCTTTTAATTTCTGATCTAATTCCTACTTCTTCAAAGCTTTGATTCTTTGCTTCAATTTGTAAGTTTCTTTTCTTTTCTCCTTTTAATTGATTGAAGAGCTGTTTAATTTTTGTTTTTGATTTGATTTTTTTGTTATTCTTGTCAATTATTTTTGTGGGGTTTGCTTCAATTGCATTAAATTAATCTGCTTTTGTGATTTTGACACTTAAGTTTGTGTTTGTGGTGGTAGTTTCGAATTGGGTATTTCAATTTTTTTGATGGGTTTTAGTGTATGATCTTAATTTTTTAGGGGTTTTTGATAAACCCTTCTAATTTGGGTTTTATTTAATTGCAATGTACGGTCAAAATACTTGATTGTTAATGTAATTATAAATTTTGTGCTTTATTATGGGAATAGTAGATTGTGTTTTCATGGGATGTTGCTAACTTAGATTATAATATGGGGTTTAATGAATTATGTCAATTAATTAATTGCCTGTATTTATCTTGCTTTAATATCTACATTGACTGTTTAAGTAGTTGACCTATGTTCAATTGATTAAATTAGCTTCCATATTGTTTTCAATCATTAACTACATCTTCCTTATACAAGAGGATTGCGGCGGTTACTAGGCTGTAGGAATATATGTATTCATGTATACACTAGCATTGTATTGTGAATAATATGTGAAGAGAACAAAATTGGTTTATCATTAGCTCCATTGCTAATTTGCCATATTTGTTGGCGTTTACGGACCGTTTGGTATCTGGTTAATACGACGATATTGTAATGAAGTCAAATTTAATTTGTATGTTTCATGCTGATTACTAGTCTAGTTGAGTTTCATTCACGATCATGTTTGTTTTTCTCAAATTAGGTAATGTCACCTCTAAAGTAGTAATGAGAGAAGTTCCGAAATTGTGAAGAAATCACAATTTTGAATGAGGGGTTGCTATCATGATTAATGAACGTTAGATGTTACTTTCCTTAGGAATTTACTATCAATGCACTGTCATTCCGCTATGTATCACCACTATCGAACAGCCATAATTAGTTAATTACTTAACCATTTTTGTGGCTTACAATAACTATTGAGCAATATTCAACTTTGAATTAACTTTCCTTTACTGCTATCTGTGAAGCAGTGAGCCAATTATTAGACTTAAGCAAACTACACCTTTGCGATAATTCTTTCGAGCACATACGCCGTAGTCCCAATTTCTCCGTGCAGTTTTAGCTACTAGGCTCTTTAGAGGCATTAATATATGATTATATTGTGTGCTCACTTTTGCATGTTCGGTTGGTATAAGAGACTGTTAAGTGATATGTTTTCTGAGTATGGAGCATGAATGGAATCAGTTGAATTGGTGAAAGCTAAATTTATATTTTATGCATCTTTAACTGTTAAGTCTTGTTATAGTTTATGTTCTATTGGAGATGACATAGTTAGCATGTATGATTGTCGTTTCTTTCTTTGGAACTTTTTAGAGTTGTACTCGTACTTACTACCAAAGCTGCTATACTTCAATGTTATTAAAGTTCATGATGCTTAGTTGAACCGAATGCGTTCTTTTCTCATAAATAAAGCAGTCTGAACCTCTTGTGTACTAGGAACTGTAAACTCTAGATGTGATCTAAGCTGACATAAAAAAGTAGAAAAGGTGCCTCTTTGATCTCCATTACATGACATTTTATAAATCTGATTACTTCGTACATTTAGCAATTTTGGTCAGTGTTGTAACTCTTTGGATACCATTTTACTGTGATCTGAAAAATTGGGGAGAAAATTTTTGTGCACTTGTAATTTGCACTACAGTCTAAACCTATCCATTAATCCATTATGTCTCCTAAGTCCTAAGAGAACTTGTACTCGTTCTACTGTGTTAGAGAACAGTTTCATGTGTCTCATACTTGAAAATGCATTTATCAGTCAAGTATAGCGACTCCTGATTTGTGCAAGAAACAAAGTATTAAACCCACTAAGCCCCTAGTTCTAGTCACTTGTGCTAGGCAAAGGCTTTAGTACACTTATGAAATTTGTAGCCTTGCTAATTACTCAGTTTTAAATGAGGCACAGGCTTGAGAAGTTAGTTAGCAATAGCTGTAGTGGAGTAAAGAAGTCAGCAATGACTAATGAGAACCAAAGGAGAGTAGACAAATGAGGGAAGGCGTCAGAAATTCATATTGCGCATAGACACAGTTGGGAGGGGCTCCCCATCTCACTTGTGTGTTATAATGTATCAGGAATTGATCACCTTGACTCATTCTTTTGCAATCGCATCTGTTTACTGCTATTGTTCTGTTTTGTAATGAATCAAATATCAGACCAAGGTAGTTTAGGAATTTTATAGTAACTAGAAGCTTCTAGTATGTTTTAGAGGTTAGGTAGGACTTTTGCTATATATAATGCTAAGTAGAGTGGAAGGGCATGTTGAAATTGGAGTAAAAACTTTTCAGTGTTGTGAGCTAAACACACTAATGGAGAGTTGTAGGCTAAACCTACTTTGAGAGTCATGGCCTCAAGCCATCTATCCTTCTAGTCTTTCCTTCAAATTAATCAATCTATAATCTCACTTTTCTAGGATTATTAGTTCCAAATTACTGTTAGTAATAATCTAAAACTCCAGTTCATATTGTCCATTTACTGTTTAAACTAGTCCGTCCAAGTCAGTTCATCACATGTTTCTTCTCAATCTGCCTGTGTGATCATTTGTTTCTAATCTTTTTAAACCGTTAAACGGCTTCTAGAAGATCTCAGAATTCAGGTGCACTTCCCTTTCATACTTCCTGTGTGTAAAGAATATATGGTTAAATTTGGAAATGTTGTGCCTTTGTACTTCAGTAACTTGGCTTCTGCTACATTTACTGATTTACAGCATGATGACATATTGACATACCTATGTGAGGATATGACTGTTGGAATGTGGTGCCAAATGAGGCCTTTTAAGTAATGGCTATAGAAAATCTGGTTTTGTCTCATGTGAACAGCTTTTTTAATCTTTGTGACTGATATCTTACCTAATTTTTTTACAGGGTTTTCTCTCATTCGATCATTTAGGATGCACAATGTTTAAACAATTCCTGTTAGGAGTCATAGATCCAAGGTCTTAAAGTGAAGCATGTTTTGCAAATTTGTGTTTTGTTGGCTGTTTGTATTTGGTTGATTTACCAAGTCAAGCATTCTCATGAGAAAAGAAGGGAATTCGAGACAAAGGATGAGAAGGTTGTGGGGACAGTGCAAAGAGATGGTGAAATTCATAGATTTGGGAGAAAAGATATTCCTAGAATCACAGAGATAGTTACAGATGGTGAAAAGCATGAAGACGAAATGAAAAAGAAGGCGTAGGGAAAAAAAAACACGAAGATGACGAGTTAGAAAGGGAGGATGTCAGACTTGTAGACACAGAAGAAGAAGCCGGAGATGATGAGATTGATGAGCATGAACCTGAAAAGATCGAGACTGAAATTGAACATGAAGAAGAAGAAGTAGATGAAGACAAAGAGAGGGAAGGAAAGGAGGATGCTTTGAAGAAAATCATACAGAAAGTGAAGAAATGAGGCCGCCATTGAAGAAGGGCATGTTGAAGGGAAGAGAACGATGATACTGGAAAGAAAGTCACAATGAATCTGTAGAAAAAGAGGATGGTGATAAAGAGACCAAGTTGAAGTGGAGGTCGATTCAGATGATCAGGAGCATGTTGCAGGGAGAACAAATACCCGTGAAGCCCAGGAAGTCCTTTATCATGCAGATATGCTTCTAGTGAAGTTGCTCATGATGTTCAATCTATTCCAGAAGTGGAGAATGCAACAACAGGCGTTCAAAAAAAATTTGGGGAATCAAGTTAACTTTGAACAGGAGCATGAAAGTAAGGGGGCTTCTGACAATTCTGAAAAGCTGACCAAAGCTGAGTTGCAACCAAGAGAAGATGTTAAGAATGGAACTTCTAATGCAGAAATTGTTAAGAGCTCAAACCAGAGGTCAACCCAAGGTACTACTGTTGTAGATGATTTGATCAAACCGGAGGTCAACCTGACAAAACATGATGAGGCTGACAAGTTGGTCAAGGCCGAGGGCAACTTGACAAAACTTGATGATACTGACAAGCTATCAAACCCAATGATGTTGATAGCTCACATCAGAACTCAACATTGCCTGAAATGACTAATAATTCATCTGGTGCTGATGGAGAACATTCTGCTACTTCAAATGGAACAAACACACTGGATTCAAATTTGTCCCAAATTAGCACAATTAAATTGCATGTTGATGAAGAACCTAACTTGCCAGGCAATAAAACTGTTAAACTCAAATTAGCTACCAGACAAAAAGCTATCAAAGCTGAAGCAGCAGATACCAATAAAGCTGAGAATGTAAATACCGATACTGGAGAATCCTTGACTCACACGATATGTCCTTAGCTTCAGCTCATGCTACAAATGTTGGTGCACTAGAAGCTGTAAAAGATAGCTTTGTAGGTAGCGAGAATCAGGGTGAAAAAGCGGGCTCGGAAAATCAGCATGATCCTATTGATGCTTCTGATACAAATACGTTACACGAGGGACGGAGTCAGTAAGAATGTGGACACACTGTCAGAAATCAAAACTGAGGTTCAAAAGACAGAAGACGCTGTGGCTGAATGAATATCCGATGTTTTAATGTGAGTAATTTCTCTAGCCCCAATTAAAGCTGTAATTTTTGTTTAGTATCTTTTCTTAACCCTTACATAAACGTTTTAGGTCATGCACTCGTCATTTAGGCTTTATGAAATATTTTAAATTTATTATGTAGAAAACAATGGTCTCAACTCGCAGTAAATGTAGTTAAGTTCGAGGTTGTTTAGCTCATGTCTTATGTTGGAGCCTACTCCCCACCCCCCTGCTTGAAAACGCAATACCATGTTTCATGTCCTATGTTGCAGCCTACACCCTATCCCCCTGCTTGAAAACGCAATACCATGTTTGACGTAATTAGCTGTGTGTTGTTGCTAATTTCTGCTAGAAAAGATTAATTCTGAGCTATTGCCAAAATCCTCAGTCAAGCAAGTACCCCGTGCTCTGTGCTGGTGCATCCTGACACTCTCGCGGTACAATGAACCATTAGCAGTCCACGCCCATTCCTTCCGACACATGTCCAAATACAAACCGCAAGCCCAGAAGTACCACTTTTACCTAAGATCAAATTCTCAAGTCACTACTTTTAACTACTACTAAAAGAGTTCTCTTTTCCTACAATATATCATAACTATTACTCCGTAGTATAATAATCTAAACTAGTGATATTTTAAGTTATGTTTTTCATGTTATTAAAGTTTATTGGAGAAATGTTTAACGAATCCAAGTTCTTAGTCATCAAACACATATTCATTTATGTCTTTGTACTCTTTCAAGCAGACATTTGTCTTGATATTAGGTTTTACTCAACTTGTAATCTTGCATACTCAAAGTCTATGTTTCCTATATACTACTCAAAAATTCCTCAAAAAAAAAAGACAGACAAATAGTTTCCTTGTCATTGAGTTAGAACTATTAAATTACTCAATACTTTGTTAAGAACAATGACTTTTTAGTAGTTAAAGCAACAAGTGATGAATGATATCTCTAATTCATCTAATATAAAGCCAATATTCTGTGAAGACTAAAGTGTATGTATGACTATATATGTAATGTGTTAGGCTACCTACCCAACTTCACAGAATATTCTTACTATACTTGTTTCAGTTCACAGAATAATTGTTCTACTTCTTATGGCTTGTTCTGGACCTAGAATTTTGGTAACGGAATTTACTCAAGAAATTTTAAAAAATGTTTCTCCAAAATTATCTACTTCCTGAATGAGTGCTATCAGTGCTTCACATTACCTGACTCCACCATAATAATTTCCAGTCCCAAGTAGTGCTCTATAGTTGGATTGCAAAAGCTAGTACTTTTCAAATGCTCATCTGCTCTAATTAGTCGCAATGTTTCACTTCGGCACACATTCAAGGAATAAATTTGAGGGTGTAAACGAGCAAACATCAAAATAATTTTGATACATGCAAATAACCTACAGTTATTGGCGTTAATATTGTTTCGATAATTCGCTCATTTATGTTTTCAAATCTCTTCCTCAAATGCATGTCAAAGTGGAATTTTGCGACTAATATGGAGCAGAGAAATTAACAAAATGATATTTAAATTGTTTTTAATCTCCGTGAGACTGTCTTGTCAAACTAGATGAGTAACCACCTACTAAGTAATATTTTACATCTTGAAGTCGGAAAAAATTTATTTAGAGTTTCTCGCTTTGTTTTAGAGGAATATGAGATCGATTTCCATATGAGGGAGAGAGAATTTAACAATTTTACCTATTTATTAAAACTTCTTAGCATTATTATATAACTCTTTTTAGGGGAAGTATTTTCATCTAACACTATCCGGAGTATGTAAGTTTTTTATTCAATTTTATTATTTTATGCGAGAGTTCGATTATTAATCTCTTAACACTATATTGGATAGGAAAACTAA
>PYUH01000145.1:46420-62900 GCA_016808085.1 Suaeda aralocaspica
AAAAAAAAAAAAAAAAAAAAAGTGCAAGTGTGTAGCAATTTCAGCAGAAAATTAATGTGGGTAGTGTTAGATTTTTTGCAGTTTTGCCAGGCCATAAAGATAACAGAAGCATGAGATGTGATCATCTTCATACTTTCTGTGATAAAGCTCACTAAGTCACTAAAATGGCCAAGTCATTTCCACTGTGCAATTAGTGAATTACTTTATTTTAATTTTTGGAAGGCTGATTAAATGTTATAAATACCATATAAATTAAATTAATGGAACATAGTACCATGCCCAAAATCTCATAACACCACTCTGTACACGTGGTCCAATTTTTGCTTCACTGTTAAACATTTAACTGATTTAAGCAATAATGTGCATTTTCTACAATCAAGTGTTACCAAAATAAACTTAGCTTTGGATGCCATTCTTGGTATTCATTGCTCTGCAATATAACCTGGATCTCAGCTGGATTTTATTATTCTATTACTATAACTCTTTTGCTGGTTTAACTAAACTTTGTTCTTCCTATATTTCTTTTTCTCTTGCACTTTCTACTCTTTATTAGATAATTTACCTTTTATATGATGTTAATTAGGTTTTGCTTTTTTTTTTTTTTTTTAAAAAAAATTTCATGAAAATAAAGATGTTACAAAAACTAAGGAAAAGATGCTTTATTTTCCATTTTTTACAGGAAATTAATGAACTTTTATTTTCAAAAGGTAAATGTATGATCTTGTCATTATCATATGTTATTGCTATTAAACTTTCCACAATAGCAAAGATAATTAATATTCCACTTGAAGATGGGGTTAGATGAGATTCGAACCTATGATCATAGAGTCACATTGGCGCTGAAACTAATGGTTTAAGCCCAAAAATAGTTTATGTACTCTATCACAAAACACTACCTCAACATCTAAAAGCTACCAAAAAACCTTACATTAGTGGTGACACTAAGTAACATAATACTAATATACTCGCAAGTATACAAGTGAACCGCGATTCTAAAGTAAATCACTATAAATATCTTATACTCCAAGTTGCATATAGGAAGGGAAAAAATAAATAAATATGTGGCAAAAAATACTCTAAACATTGTTATGATCGTGTAGATTTTCTAAATAGCTCTTTTAATTCTCAATAAATTCTTATTTTGTGCGGTTCTCTTTCTCTCAAAGAATTTCTAGTGGTCCTTTGTTTTGCCAATATAGTTGCGGATTACTACTTACTAGTGTTGCGCCTTTTACATTATTAGAAATTCAGAATAATATCATTTTCCCATTGTTTGTGGCATGAGTCACCATCGAATCGACTAAGCAACTCATAAGACATGAATGGTGATGCTCAATTTGACCTCATTTGTTTGTTTCGAACTTGTGCAATAACTCATCATGAACTGCATACACTAGTTCGAGTTTGTCTTCACTTCAAAGTTGATGAAATAAACATTGCTCACATTGCATTGTAGCATGCTCAACATACGTACTATATGGCAGTTATTGGCACTACAACTTAGTGTCTATTTACTTCAACTTAAAATCAGTTCAGTTCCGTTCAATTCAGTTCAGTTCAGATCTTCTTTTATTTTGCTAATCATTAATCTTTCATAAAAAACTTTCAGTTCAGTTCACCTGTTTTCAGTTGAAGTAAACAGGCCCTTACCAATGTTTCTTGAGAGTGTAACCTTTAGTCGTTCATAACAAATTAACTCTTCGTGATTTCATGAGGCTACAAATCAAATTAAACTAATCCATATAAACTTATCTACTACAAAAAGTTTAAAAAAAAATTGATTGAATTCAACTATTTCTCAAATGAGTCCACAACAACCTCTTAAACAATCTGAAATTGAACTTAACAAAGCTACTTTGTTCTTAATAACCCATTTAAAACAAGTAGCTTTTGAACGAATAGAAAACTAGAACAATGACTTGGTGCCTTTGTGGAGCATTGAATCTATTCCTCCTCTACTTGAGACGACCAGGCCACTTACTTAACCATATATTCATTGATAAATGTCTATTTTCTTACTTTGATATGCTTTATACGAATGAATTAATTATACTATGTGTCTATAATATGCACTAAAATGATAGCTTAGCCTCTTATTTTACTCGGATAACATAAAAAACGTCATCTAATATAGAGGTTCGTTAGATTAATCAATTGATATGCATATCAGGTGCTTGTTTGGTAGATAAAAATAAGTTTGGGGCAGTATATTTATTTTCTAACTTTGTTGTTGTATTAATTGTCAATTTGGTAAATATAAGCAAGTTCGTGGGTTGTATATTTAATTATATTATACTCATTCTAATAAACCCACTAGGGGTCCGTTTGGTAGAATGTAAAACATTTTCAATGTAAAATGATTTTCATTGAAAATAGTTTTTCATAGAAACAATTTTCCATCTTTTGGTTGCATGTAAAAAAAAGTAATAAAAATAGGGAAAATGAAGGGGGTGGAAGGAGGTAATGAGGAAAGAGTGTATAAGAGGGTAGGAGGAAAATTGTTTTCCTTTCATTTTGGAAGGAAAATGGTTTTCCATGGAAAAATTTACTCTTATGGAAAATGATTTTACATTTCTTTGTATACCAGACAATGTAAACTTGAGAAAGAAAGGAAAACACTTTTCATGGAAAATGTTTTATGCTCTACCAAACAGAGCCTAGATAATATCATTTAAATATGTATTGATATGCTTTGTGTTAAACATATGAATTGAGAAACTATGTTTTTCTCTTTGATATATACAAAGAACTGGTTTGGTTTGAAATCCAGAAGCCGAAAACCCCCATTCCTCACATTGTATATGGTCCTCTTTGATCGTTCAAAACAAAGAAATAAAAACAAAAAGAAAAAATGAAATATGACCAAGGTATGGTATGTAATTATGGTTTATGTTTGCACTCTAGATTTTCTAGCAATTTGCCACAAAGAAGTGATATACACATATATCCAAGAAAGAAAGAATGGACAAAAATTTTCTCTCTTTTTTTTTTCTTTCCAATTTTTTGCATCTCATAATATGACAATAAGAAAATTGTTGAATAATTGAACTGTACATCAAAAAAGCCGTTACCTACAAAAACAAAATTACTCCAATAAAGTAAAAAGATCACCGCAAACAGCTCAGAAATCCACCTCATTTTATCAGGCAAAACGACAAACACAACCACATCAAACGACAAATTCCCCACTTTGTTGCCTTAACTCTTTCCTTAGCTTCTGTGAGAAGGGCCTACATGCATCCATGCTTAGATCCATTGCCGCTGCCAATGCTACAAACGCGGCTGCATCCTCCGTGCATGCCACGTGCTGTGACCCCACCTCCACCATTGGTTTAGTCCCTCTCCCTTCTCCCCCTATTGTTGAGGACATCACAAACCCCCTATACATCAACCCGGGCCACCATCCCATCCCTGGCCCGGGTTCTGACCCGGAAGATGAGGCGGAGCCTGATCCGTTCCATGACCCAAAGTCAAAACTGCTGTTCGGGCTCCCTGATGGGGATGGCCCGGTGGTGACATCGATGTTGAATTTTCCACCTGTCCGGGCCGGTACCGAGGCTTGAGCTAGAGTGATCCCACTCGGGCCCATTGCCTCGGGTAATAGCTCAAACTTGTGGCCGACTGAGTCAGAGGTGGGACCTGATCGCTCCCTCCATGCCTCAAGTCGGCCCCAGGGTTTCCAAGTACCATCACCCGGGCGCAGTATTAGCCATGCGCCCGGGTTGGATTTACTAACCTTGTCCGACCCTTGAGAGGGGACGAACGGGGTTACCATCGAAGCAGCCGCAACCGGTGATCCGGAAAGGTCATGTACTGTTATGGACCACCCTTTGCGCTCTTTAGCTTGGTGATGGTGTTGATGATCCCTGTCAGCTTTGAGTGTGTTTAACCAACTCCTTGATGTGCTAGGTTCTGACATTGCTGAGCTGTTGTCAACAAAAAGAACCAGTTTCATAATCAGCACACAGAATTTTTAACCGACTTCCAATCTCCACTTAATTATAAACATCATTATTTTTTTTGAAAGACTAAATTCATAAATTTTATCATATCATAATCAAATAATTTATTACGTGGTCCAACACACTAGCTAATCTAGCTGTTAATGATTAAGATAGCCATCGAATAGAACTTCCTCCCTATGAAACTTCCTTCCATAACATACCATTAGACTACTTTGACCTTCCTTTTCTTTTAATTACATATTTTATTCAAATCGATTCATTTCAACTCAGTTGATTTCAATCCGCTAAAAATATTATTCGGATTGATTATCCTTTCAATTCAGTTCATTTTAATTCGATAAAAATATTCTGGCCTTCACCAATTGTTAAACAAATCAGTTAACTAACTAACAATCTAGTAGTTAAACAGCAAATAATTGAACAAAGTGAAAAAAAAAAAAAACATCAAAACAGAATCACTAACCTTGATCTCAAATTATGATCACCAGCGTGTCTAAAACTGAACTTGCAAGTAAAAACAGGCTGTTTAATATTCCCTTGAACTTGAAACACTTGAGGACTACATTCGGGTTCACCATCAAACTCGAAAACAAATCTCGGGTCGGGTTGAGCTTTAACACTCAAATACAATTGCGGGTTCAAACCCTTCTTCTTTTTCTCACCAACCAATACCCACCCGTTTTGCATCATTGTACTCGTTTTACCCTCAAGTACTTGTTGACTTAACTCCAACGGAACCAATACAGTACCCAACAATTTCCCTGATGACCCAAACCCGCAACCCGTGGGAGACTTTTTACTATACACTTCTATATTTAGATTTAACCTCGTACACTTACGTGACGCTGATGATATTGAAGTCGTACTACTAGACTTTGATTTGATCAAAGTTTCTAAATCTGACTTAGTCAGATTAAAGCAGGCCGATACGGTCTGCATCTGTCCCTCGGGATGCGCGCCATCCTGAGGGACTATAGGGACCGTAGCGGCCTGCTCATGAAAACCCTTAAGTCTTAACTTACAATAACACGAACTTAAGCTTGAACTTGAACTCGAACCCGAGAACTTGATCGCCAAGTTCCCGATCACTACTTTTAGGAACGGACACGGATCCATGTTTAAAGGGTTTAAATTTGTATTCGGGTTTTATTTTGGTTTTGTCAAAATTTGCATTTGTTAGGTTTTTTTTTTTTTTGGTGGGGTGAAAGAAAGAAAGAAAAAAGAGAGAGCAAATGAAGGTTTATATGAAAGGTGTAGGATTGTAGCAAAATACAGCCTGGAAAATTAATTGAAATTAAAAAAAAAAAAAAAAAAAAAAAAAAAAAAAAGAAGAAGCGTGGGTTTGAGGAGGTGAGCTGGGAATAGAGAGAGAGGGTGAGAGTGGTGGACAGTGTGCACGTACGCTAAAATATAAAGGATGACAGCAAATGAATTGTATTTGCCCCAATCAATTAAACACTTCTGTCATCTTTGAAATTACACTAAATTATTATTATTATTATTATAAATTAACTTCTTTTTTATTTTATTGGACCCACCAAATTATGAAGTGGTGTATTTTTTTTTTTTTTTTTAATAAGGGATATTGTACGTTTGAGATGATTAAATATATTGGATTATTAAAATTGTAGTAGTACGTACTAGTTTAATTATATTGTAAATTATTAAAAAAAGGAAGAAACCTACCTCTATTTCGTTGGCTAACATTCATATAGGAGATGGCAATCTCATCCGAATTTGATGGGTGTTGTACAAAGGAGGTGGAATTCATTATTTGTGAACTTAATCATGTTATTTTAAAATGGAAATGATAGTGAATTATGTGGATGTGATTGATGATTATTATTGAATATGAATTTTTGGAGTTGAATATGTAGGTATGATAGTACGTGAATCATATAGGATGTCTAATTCACGATTTCATCTACATTTAGCTTGTTCATGATGTGAAATTAAGTTTACTTTATTTTTTGACTCAAATGTAGAAATACATTTTGATTTTCATGGAATCAATGTATATTATATGGGATGCTATTTGCCGATTTCATCTACACTTAGCTTATTCATAATGTCAAGTTCATTTTATTTTATTCGACTAAAATACATACTGATTTTCATGGAATCAAATTGCTTATTGAATCCATTTTGTTCATATAAATGATTTTTTCTATTTAGGATTTTGATTTTGATTTTGATTTTGATTTGCCTAATCAAAAGTTATTGTTATAATTGATTTATTTCCAATTGCAAAAATATATATATTTTGACAAATTGAGTTGTAAAAGATATGTAGACTAACTATATCAAAATTTTTCGTTGAGATTATAGCTAGTAAATTGTCTTGTGTATGTCAGCTAATTTATATAAGGTGTACAACACGCAAATCACTTAAATTGAGCGTTGTTAGCTGCAACAAGTTAATGCTAACCTTTTCCTTAGCTCGTGTTACTTTTGGTTTAACTAGTGTATCTTAGCCGCACACTCAAACTAGCTCACATTAGACTTTTGACACATAACATCTTATAAAGTGCAAAATTCCATGCTAATTAAGTGAAAGTTCCTAAGATGAGGGGTGCAACCGTGCAAGTATGCAATTTTCTTTAAAGTACAATTCTCTAGTAAGACCGCCTCACTAAACTTAATGGCAAACCACCTTAATTAATTTTTAAACTGTTCATGTTTTTTTATAAAACCTTTTGAGTATCTTTATGCAAGTTTTATTTAAACTTTGTCCCTCAACAAAAAAGTTTTTTTTTCCTTTTTTAAAAAAAAAAACTCTTAAAGTTTCTTGTACAACCTTTTCATGTGTGTATATTAATGTAATGTTTCATTTAAATTGTATTATTTAAAAACCTTACTATTGGTTTAATTGTCATGAGAATTAAATTCAAGTAAAAAAAACATGCGGAGTATATTTCACAAGAATGAAATTCCCATATTGAATTCTTGTGAATCTTCCAAACTAGTTGTTTATCATAGAGACATTGTTTACAAATCAAGGAATTCATCTAAATTATCGAGAGATAAGTGGGCAACTAAAATCCCGCATATTTAATTACCAGAGGAACAGTTAAACAATCATCAACATCCTCATCCTAATTCCTAACAACACACAAATAGGATCACCATGTCTTTGCTTGTCCACTTTGTTGACATCTTTGTCCTTTAGTGTTTGATTGTTAGAGTTTGATGATGATTCTCTCTAATGCTTTCTAATTTAAATTAGCATAATAATAATGAATTAAAATAATTTTTAAGGCAAGACTTAAAAAATGAGGAATCTTAAAGTAAAACAATCTCATTCCATATTTGGGGGATTTGTCGATAGCGTGGGGCTAAACACAGGTACGGAGTTGGTAAAACAACGAGGAATTTGTCGAAATACAACTGGTCTTTCAAGTTCTTATCTTATTCTTAGACAGCTGTGACCAAATAGTCTACAGTTCATGAAATCATAATCCTATCCTACCAAATATGGTAACTATATTAATTTTGGAATGTTATGCTTCTACTGTTCGGTTAATTACTTTACACATGATTAAATTAAATACTCCCTGTAATTTTGACCATTGTTGACTATTTAACTCAAATATTACCATCCACTTCAAATTAGTTGTAATTGAATATTATTTATGTGATATAAAATATTTAATTGTTGCAACTAATTGATACAAAGGTAGTATTAAAGTTGACTATATATACAACCTTTGTATCGTAGTACTTGCAACTTTTGTTATTTTGGGTCATAACAAAATACTAGCAACTATGCTTTTTTTCAACTTTAGTATACTTTTTTTTAATCTAAAATATGACATTTGTGCTCTTAATTACTACACATGTGATACTTCGTATTTTGCTTAAGAGTTCGTATCGCACTCAAAGTTTCAAGTATTATTTCCAGTATTAAAGGTTTTACGTGATCATATTCTCTTTGTGAAATCGAATTGAGAAAAATGATTATTGTCTCCAATTTTCTTACTTGCTATATTGGAATAAAAACTCTGAAAGATTTTGGTCCAATATAGCAAACAAAAAACAATAGTAAGAGTAATTAAAATCTGTCTAAACATAACTATTAAAAATAAGTTGCGATAAAAAACGACATTGTATGTCATTTCTTTATTCTTCTCCAAACCCTTTTTTTTTCCACGAGTAATTCATAATCACATTCTGATATTGGATACGATTTGCTTTAATGGCTAGCTAGTGTACTATAATGATTTACTAATTGTGGCATAAACTAGATTTTAATCTATACTTAAAACTTTGGTACGTGCATAGTAAGTTGGTTAACATATTGGCGAAGAACAAAATTTTTTTGGATTATTGGAGCGTCAGGTGCCACCGTCTCACAGTTTCACCGTATAGCTCACTAGTTCAGCTTACTGTGTGTCATTAAAAAATAAATATGGCTTATAAAAAGGTACTTCTAAAAAATCCCAAATGTAATTCCAAATTAATCTGAGTATTTCTTTGTCTATATTGATATTTGGGATCATAGCCTCACAGGCTCACGGGGTCTTTGTAATAAAGGGGGCGATTATATTATAATACGGAGTAATTTACTTTAATTTTGGATTGTTGTAATATAATGTTGTTATAATAAAGTTAAAGAACATGCTAGGGACAATCTTGTTTGGTTATTTCGTATTATACAATATGGAATTTTGTAACAACATTGAATTGTTAAAGGCATGAATAGGCCTGTTTGAGCTTAAGATTCAGCTTTAAGACAAGACCTATTAAACTGCTTAATTATGAGTAAAGTCTTAAGTTGAATCTAAACCAAGACTCAATTTAAAACGCTAAAGGTGTGACCATTATTTTTTAATTGTATTTTTCTTTTTGTCTTTATGCACCTTTATTATTATATATATTTTTTTAATTTTATTTTTATAAGTATTAAAGGTAAAGAATTAAATGTAGTTGAGTCTTAGAAAGTCTTAAAAAGATTAAAAAATGTAAGAAAATATTTAATAATTAGTGAAAAAGGTGATGTAGCATATGAATTGAATTTTAAGATAAAACGGGGCTAATCTTACCATTAGACATTGATATTAACCACTTTACTATAGGTCACTTATATAGTTATATGCGCGATTTTTGATTGCCTATACATCAACAAAAGTTACGGAGTACAAATTAAACTACTGTGTGCCTGTGCGCCTCAAGTCTGATCCTTAATCCTCATATTTAGGACAGGTTTGACTTTGTTTTATCTTAAGTTTCAGGTGTGGTTGTGTGGGCCTTGACCTCACTCATCTCAAGATCGACCCACAAAATATTTTTGAATCGAAAGTGAATAAATAATCTTAGCAAAGTAGTGATTAAGTTGGTCTTGTTTTTTCTAAAACTACGTTAAGACTTAGAAGATGGGGAGACTACTTCTCTTTCTATATATATATATAGTCTTAGATGAGTTTCATTATTTTAAGGATAAAGGAAGTCAATGTAGTTGGATCTTAGTAAGTCTCGAAAAAACAAAAAAAATAATCAAATTGTATTGGATTAAGAAGCAACAAGCTAGGCGCATGAAATAAGTGTTAAGATAATTAGAGCGTGGTCATATTTATTGAAAATAATTGAAGTGATGGAGTCGAATTGAATTGAACTAATTAAAGTTGAATTAAATCAGAAATAGATTAAATGAATTATTTATGAGAAAAATAAATAAAGAACTTAACTAAACTGATTGAAACTGAAGTGAATTAGTTGGATCTGAACTAAAATGGTATTAAATTGAAACGAACAAGCCCTAAAAGGGAGGAAAACATGCCTTTGTGACGTAATTTTGGGACATTACATTATTAACATACACTACAAGAAAAATGACATTGGGCGATATGTGTGACGATATTCTGTTTTGACGCCCATATAGACTAGCTAAAAGCCTACAAAAGTACAAAGTGACACCCGGTATCATTTTTCTTCTTGTGATATGTCTTGCATTATTGTTACGAGTGTAGTGAATGAACTCATTTTCACCTTAAAATTCTTGTACTACCTCTGAACATTCAAGTATTGTAATTAATTAGAGACGGATGTAGTATTTAAACTATAGTCACATAAAAAATTTACTTCCACAATACCTTAGGGAATAGTACAAATGATGCATGGACCAAATATACACTGCTTATCCACATTACTTCTAATTTGTCTTTTTTTTTTTTTTTTTCTTAATTACTGAATCATACAAGCAGTTTTTTCATTGACCTTTTCCAGCATAAACAACTGAATTATATTGAAGTGGATATATTACATATATACACATAATTAACTAATTTCCAGCATATCCTTTTGGTGCAGAGTAAAGAGTTGCAATATACACAGAAGACTAGTCTTCTAATTACTTTATTTAAATTGTTAATGTTTTACTAAATAATTAAAACTTAAGGAATTATTTTTTAGAAGGTTGACATATACAATATTACAATCTCAACTCTTTACAAGTTGCATAGAGTTGACATGTTGACCCTTTGACAAATGTCCTCTTGAAATTTCAGTACAATAGTAGCATTACCTAATTGTCAAATATATTCGAATTTTGTAAAAGAAAATTATTGAAAGATAATCAGATCACCAAGTGTAATCCTTATTAGTTAGAAGGAGATCTGGAATTTTTCTCTTAATTTCAAGAGATTTTGATCGATTCTCATCACTCGCACTCATAACTTGATAGCAACAAAAAAAATTAGGGCCTTTTCTTTTTAATTAATTGAGTGAAATTGCTCTATGCATTTTGCATCAAATTAGATAAAGAACTTAACCCGAAATTAATGCAGAAAAGGTTTAAAAGAATCGGACCTTGCGGTCCATAAATTTTCCAATGCAACATTATCTTAGGATGACGATTAAAATTGAATACTAGTCGGACAAAAGCCTTTCAAATTCAAGGTGGTACTCCACTGACTACCCGTATAACTTCTTTCGATCATCTACTAGAATATTCTAGGAATAACATGTACTATTGTATACTAGCTCCGTTTTCTATTAATTGCAACAATTGGATTTTATATCTAAATTCAAAAATTGTGGGAAAATGTAGAATCTATGTTTAGAGTTCAACCAAGATGGTTAAATATAGGTGTGATTACCAATAAAAGCTACCCATCCGTTCCCTTTTGTTGGATACGTTTTAATTTACTTTCACATATGTTAATATACTTATTTGACCTTAATAATAATAATAATAAGATATTAATAATGTATACATTGAGATGAATAAAACAAGTACCCCATATAAGTATATAACTATATTATCACGGTTTATATATTAAATATAATTTGAAATATTCTCTCATCTTATGAATAATGTTAAGTTTTCAAACGTATCAAACAAAAAAACAAGAGAGAGTATGAGTTTAACATCAAAGGTTAACATAAATAACTTTTTAAAATTAAATTAGATTTAAATTAAACAACATCATACCCACCGTATCTAGTCTAGGTCTAAATCAAGACAGCTAAATCCCACTTAGCTTTATTATTCCACTAGTTTATAAATTGGTAGGAATACTTCATCGTTTCGTTTTCAATTGACGTTTTTATTTTGTTTATTATCATTTGTCATTGTGAGAAACTTTCCCTGGAAAATTTGACATCCATCAATTTTCAAAAGACAAACACAAGATGTTGAATAAATGAAATGAATCAAAATGATGAAAATAGGTTTGTTAATTAGGTCTTAATGACAAATGGTACTCCGTATCAAATAATAATAATGATGGTTTTATGTAGAGAGAAATTTAAGATAATGTTACATGTCAGTAAAGTTGTAATCTTTTAACTATATCTTTATGAAATTAATTAATGCTCATTTTTTATTGATTAAAATTATTAATGTAAAATTAAACTTAATTTTATTTTTACTAAATCAAATTTTCATTGAAAAATGATTTGTATCAATTTTTTTACACTATTATTTTTTTAAAAACAAAACTTAGTAACAATGAAAAAAAATACAAAAAACGAAATAAGGGAACTAATAAGGCAAACAGGTACTTAGAAATAAATTTAAATTTTTGAAAAAGTAAAAGTTATGTCCAAATTAAGTTTCATGGTGAATATGAATCCGAATAAGAATTACTCTGTACTCGATTAAGGCCCTGTTCTTTGGACTTAATTTTTTGTCAGTTCAGTTCAGTTCGCTTCTTTTCAGTTCAGTTCAGTTCTATTCAGTTCAATCCACTTTACTTCAGTTCAGTTCAGCTCACTTCAACTCAGTTTAGTTCAGTTCAATTTAGCTTCGTTTCAATCCAAAAGAACATGGCCTAAATAATTATTTAAGGGCCGGGTCAAGAGAACATAGAATCATAAAAAAAATTTAATACAGTGATATTTTGATCCCTTCCACATTATATTCCAATATTTAGTTTGTCTAGTCCGTAATAAAAAAAAAATTATAAAGGATCCCTACAAGATAAAGAGAAAGTAATTACAAATATATTAAATTATCAATAATGGCTCTCATAAATTTGGAAAAAAATAATATCCACACGTTGGGGTGTTTTATTATGCTCCATATCATAGTCTAAATTCTCAAAGTCTCATTCATATACATATATATATATTAAAGTGGCCCTGGAGTCTGGACCCTTCATATGGGGTAATTGAGTATTGCTCATTGGATTCTTCTTTATATTGTAAGGAGTTAGTATGAAATTATGAATGAATTTTGCTGTACTCCAACAATAACTTGGAATATCATGAATTTTGCTGTATTCCAACACTAACATTTGAAATTCACCAATTTTGTGCTCCAATACAACTCTGCACTCATTGGTCTTATGAACACATTAACTACTCTATCCATTTTGTCCATTAAGGATTAAATACAATAAAGTTATTATTGGAGAAAAGGGTGTATGAACCTAAGTAAGTCCTATTTTATGAATAGAATAAAAATAAAATGAATAATAGTTGTCATCAAAGAAAAAAACCTATCTGAGTAGATTTTTATTTCATCTATTTTGATGCGTACATACTACAAAGTATCAAAGTATCTTTTTTAATTGTGATATTATTATAGATCTTATATTAATGAATTTTCGTTTTTTTTATACACACTGAAACACATGTTTAGTAAAACCATTTAATTTTATCCATGTGGTTAAGAAGCTTTACCTTAGAAATGGTCGAACCATGCCAGTTCGACGTGTAAAATAGCAAAATTTATAGATACGATCTTGAACCCGAATCCCTCGATTCATAATGAGCTCTAAGGTGGTACTTTTTTTTTTTTTTTTGGTTTTTAGTTATAATTTTGTTCGGCATATAAAATCGACATTATCCAATTTTACTCATTGGTTTTTGGCACCAAAAGTTGAACCGTTCCAACTAAGGGCCTATTTACTCCAGTTTAAAATCCGTTCAATTTAGTTCAATTTAGTTCTTCTCTTATTTTGCTAATCATTAATCCTTCGTTTAAAAACTTTCGGTTCAGTTCAGTTCCAATCAGTTCACCTGTTTTCAGTTGAAATAAACATGCCCTAAATGACTTGATCTTGCCCTCAATCTAGCATTCTAGCCGATGACATTAAGGATGTAAAAAAATATAATACGGAGTATATTTAATTTAAATGGGCTAGAATAACAATAAAAATTACAAATGATAGCATTTTGAACCTATAACTTATGTATTGCGCACGAGCTCTCAAGTCTTAACCATTAAGCCATTATCTCCATTGATTACAAAGAAGAAAAAAATTAGAGTTTTTCATTGAGAGTGCGGGATTTAAGCCTTGTTTTCCTCGTCTTATTTTTACTTAATTTCAGCAAAAATAAGTTCAGTTCAGTAAAAATAAGTTCAGTTCAGCAAAAATAAGTTTCAATCTTTACTAAAATTGTTAATGATTTCAGCAAAAATAAGTTCAGTTCAGCAAAAATAAGTTCAGATAGGTAAAAATAATTTCAGTTCAGCATAAATAAGTTCAGTTAGGTAAAAATAATTTCAGATCAACATAAATAAGTTGAGGAGAACATAGCCTTAATAGGCTTGTTTCTCCGTTTCTCGTCACCATTACAGTGTCAATGTAAACGCCTCTTTCTAGGCCCAGCATTGGCCCATTAATTCAAATGGGCTTCAAGCCTTCAAAGACTTTATACTAGAGACAGCCACAGCCCACATGTATCACGTTCACGTATCATGGCCTAAAGGCACATCTTCTACAAAGCTCAAAGTTCGAAATCTATGTGGCAGAGAAACTATTTTCCCCATATTTTACATTTTTTTTCCCGGTAATTTCACCTGATACCTTTCAACTATTGCAAAATTCACGATGCACCATCGGTTTTTCAAATAATGCATTGGGTACCCGTTGAAGAAGATGAAAAGAAAAATTAAATTAAATTTAATGTGTTATTTTAACTTGTTAGCAAGTAAGATTGTTTCGTACATTTTGAATAATGTTCAGTGGTACCCGGTGCATTTTTTAAACAAAAGGGATATCTCATGAATTTTGCAATGTTTATAGGTATTTGGTGAAATAGCTTTTTTTTTTAATTCAAAAAAAAAAAACGACATTTTCACCAGGTACTCCTGAGGTTTACCAGATTGCACGGGGTACCCTTATAGTTTAAAAAACAAACATTGTAACGCTCATTAAGTTTTGTTTATGCACCTGCTCTTCTGTTAGATTTCTGTCCAGCAAATTATTAATGTGAATTACAATTGTACTCCTTAATTAAATAAGATCATTAGCTTATATCATTTCCTCAATGATTATTGTGAATTTATTATAATACCCTTAATTAAAAAATTATTAAATCAAAAAATTTAATATTCCTCGATAATTATAATAAATTTTTTATTAAGTTATAATTGAAGGGATTTAGCTAATACCACCACCACTACACCTGCCACATCAACCATCGCTACTGCGAAATCTAACAGAAATATAAGATTTAATTGACATAAATCTAATAAAAGTGCATTTGGTGCATAGCCAAAACATAATAAGATTATAAGAGTACATGGTGCTTTTTTTAAAATATAGAGGTATTTAGTGCAACCTGAAAAACCTCAGAGGTATCCCGTGAAAAAGCCGGAAAATAAAAAAAGAAAAAAAAGCCAACATGATCATGAAAATAATTTGCTAATCATCAACTTAGTTTTGGTTCAGTTTGTAATTTATTTCCTTGTAAATAAAATTTACTAACTACTGTTTTATTTTTTCATTGGTAGCTTTTTGGCTGTTTGTTTAATAAATCTTGCTAACAAACGCCTCAGGCGCCAAACATTAAAAAAAATTTAGCTCAAAATGGAATAAGGTTGAGAATTCAAACTAAAATCATGCATTTTCTTAATGTAATTAATGTTTGGTTAAAATTAATATTTTTATCAAGTCTTTGGTAAGACGATCTTACCGGTAAGACCTCAACTATTTGTAGATTTTCTTTAATTATTGTGTTTATTTATAATTTAATTAATATTTTTTTAATAACCATTTAGTGGTCTTACCAAATAAGACCGCTTCTTATATAAGTTTTTGCATAATATTTTTACTTTTAACATGCTTAACCAACACCCTGAGGCGCTTGTTAGCTTTGTCCTTCACACATATATCATACCATTTTAAAATAATTTTTAAAATTTCAATTTAGATAATGGAGCATGTAATAAAAGCATTGTCCAATATACTTGGCACTTAGTTAATTCTTAAGCTAGTACACACTATATAAGAGAAAGTGGATATATGGACAAAAGGATTTTTGAAAATTCTGAAATTAAAATAAAATAAAATAAAATAAAAAATAAAATTTATTACACAATTTGTTTAAGGTCGTTTTCTTTTTAGTTTAATTTTCATTTCTTTTCGGTTCAGCCCAACTCTCGTACTCCGTAGATTCTTTTTATTATATTCTTAATATAAATTTCAGTAACAATGCCCTTCATTGTTATTATTATTACAGTTACTATCTCCTTATTATTATTATTACTTTGCATTATTTTTAATTACTTATTTTTTAACGGGTCTCTACTAAATTTTATTATATTTTTTTAATCAAAATTATTGCTATTAATCATATTACCTTTTTACTACTAATTATTCAACCACCTATAATAATAATAATAATAATAATAATAGTTGTTATTATTATTGTCATCATTATGTTAATAATTTTACTTAATTATGCTTATTAATTAAATTAATACTCTTGTGCATGGAAAAACTATTTAATCTAAGTTAGGTTAGTTTGTTTTAGCTCTCTTCAATTAGGCTTAGTTTAGATTCTCGTCATCTGGCAGAACAGGGCCTAACTTTGATGATCTTATCTGTTTTTTCAAAATTATTTTCAACGCACATCTTTGACAATCAGTGTCTTTAATAATTACGTATCAAGTATATAAGAAACAAATTGAAAATTACTAAGTACTATCTTGTATAAATGGAAATTACAATAATTTCACGAACGTTTGAAAAGACAATAATTACAATAATTTCAAGAGCTCTAACTGTACAAGAGTCATTAGGGTAAACATAAAAAAAAAAAAAAAAAAAAAAAAAAAAAAAAAA
>PYUH01000145.1:76280-106175 GCA_016808085.1 Suaeda aralocaspica
ATATATATATATATATATATATATTGACCTTGGTTGACCTAAATGCTCGCTAGTCCCCTGACACACTGCTTCAGTCTTCCTATGCACATATTTTTATTCACTATCTTATTTTTGTGTAAGAATGTTGTTATGCATGTAATTCTCCCTTGTAAAACCACATTCCATTTGTGTTCGATGCAACTTTTCTAAACAATTACTGCATCCGTAATCGGTTACTTGCAACAAAGGGAATTATTTGTAAGACACAAAATATTCATTTGTTGCAACTTGCAAGTAATCAATTACGGAGGTAGTATGTTGAATTACGTTGTGTAACGGAAAGGTTTTGACATTTTCGTTTTCAGTATAAAATAGAATTTGGATCATCAATATAATACTATCTTGATAATATTTGCTAAGAGTTTGAGACCAAAACTTGCTATATTGTTATGAAAAAAGTTTACGAGTGAACATTGAACAAAGAACTAACGTAGATATGACCATATACAAGTGTACATACGTTGATATGTGTTCTTTTCAAAGGTAATACGGAGTGTGTTGATTTATGCTCCTTAATGGTAATATTTTGAGTTTTAGATTTTGTGTTTTCAATGCAAAAGTGTATATTAGACGTCTGAATCCCAAAACTTGTTATATCGTCGCAACAACATATCATATATGAACATTGAACAACGTACTCGATTTGTACATATAATCGAACATAATTTGTGAAACAATATACACATAGTACTGTTAAAAGTTCATTTTTGTCGGTAAGCCATTTGTATTTGTTTGCTGTTCATGAATTGGTTACACTTATTCTAGCAAAGAAATAAGGTTACATTCTCCCTCCTTACTGACACCCCCTAAGGCCTTAACCATCATCAATAGGTAGCAAATCTTTGCTTTCACTAGGGCATATACTATGTAATATAGATTAATTTATATGTACATTAACATTCATTGTTGTAAACTTGTAATAATGTTATTGTAAAGTTTATGAATAGTCAATAATGCTACCGTCTTTCAAAATTGTATTGTATATAATTATCATATTGGTCCGTTAAATGCGCACAAATTAGGTGGTAGGAATTTTCACTTGTATATTGTAGTATCTCATTTGTCACCTTCTACACTCTTAAATTAATGAAGTTAATGTAATGTCAATAAAAGTACTCGGGTATAAGGTAAATTCAGAAATCATTGAAATTAGCAAAGGAGACATGCAGGGGTAAACAATGGCATGCAGCTGACATTCATTAGTTACATTAATGATTTATTTATCATTTGAAAACTGCCTTTAATTTTTCTCTTCTATCTAACAAGACTGTTGTTGTGTGGTTATTTTTCTTTTTTTCTTTTTTTTTTTACTGTGATTTTGCCAGTGAGTCTTATCATTCATTAATTATGTTCTTCAGGTTTACATACCAGTTGTAATTATTGTATAATTCAGGGGGGAAATGGAAAAATTAGATGTTTCAAGTTTCACCCATTTTTGGTATGAAGTGGTACAAGAGTTAAACAGTTACTTTTGTCTAACCAAAATACCTTTCATTAGTCCTTTGAAGTTAGACCATTTGGATACTACAGATATTGATTCAGTTTATATGTGTTGTGACTTGAGACTATTGATATAAGGATTGGTCACGTTACTCATATGATACGTCGTTGTAGAAAATTCGGAGTAGTTATGACTCGTCTTTACTAATAATTATACCCTGAATAATATTAAAAACATTTCACGGTAAATTAATGGTTACCTATTCAAATATATTTGACTTAACGTACTTATCTTCGTAAATAGATTATTAACAGTTCAAGATTCGAATTTCAAAACCACCTCATGTATTACTAGAATCATGCACAACTCAACACAATACTGCAAACTAGCAAAGTAGACTCAATGTTGTCTACGTCATTGCTCTTTGGCTTTATGACTCTCCGTAACCCATTGCATTCAGTATGATCTGTAAATTTGCTCTTTTAACCTCTTATTGCTCCTATACTTCACAGTACGTTTATCGCAAGCATAGAGATTTCATGGACTTGATTGGAACTCTAGTTTAGCCCTGCTTGCATATAACTCCTGAAAATCTTATATACTAAAAGCTTGTTATAATAGAATTTAGGCTGCTTGAGTGCATGATGCAATGCTGTTTCCAAATGATGTTTTGGCTCATGAACTTAAAGTAATCAGTGAAAGTTGGAATAAAGCTATGGAAGTTTAACTATCAAGATTTTGGGCTCAAGCAAGAACAAAAACAAAGTGTAGTAAAACTGGCCTATTTTACTCTGTATACTTAATCTTTCTGAACCTAAGTGCATCTGTCATCAGGCTCAGTCCAACAAAAACCAGTCGATTTTTGGCCATATGAGATTATGAGTATGAAACCCGTGTCATAACCCCAAATTGACTATTAAGTTGTTGAATCTTAATTTAATACGTATAACATGAAGATTAACCTTCGTTGTATCCTTGCAGTTAGACAAGTATAACGGCCAAAAAAATGGAAAAATATATGATGATTTGTGCAGGTTTAATTGCCAGCTCCTAGCTTTTCTGCTAGGTAGTTGTAATTGCAATATGTCTACTGAGATAACATGTCAATGAAAAATAGAAAGACAATGGACGACGATTAGAGCACACTTGCATTCGAAAAGAGATGAAACTGAAGAAAAGGGACAATTTGATACAATCAAATAGTTTCAGTAATTCTACCTGAAAATAACAACAAACAAGATTTGCCATCAAAGAAATGGGCAAACTATCCTACCAATGTGATCTCCATTACAAATTACAACCCAAGTCAGAAATTAGAAAGTGGCAAATCTGATCTCTAGATAATAAAGTACAATTAACAAATGAATGGTCAGAAACTAAATTCTAGATAGAAGAAGGAACACTTAGGCACCACACGGTTGTCACGGAGAAGTGACCTTGCTCCTGATTCTGCTTGAACGCCTGACTGGAGTCACCACTTCATCGTCTCTCTATAAAATTGAACCAAAAATGTTAATAATCATTTTCAACTAAACATAATATAAACTGTAATAATTTGAAATCGCATATCAGTTTGTTCGAGCTTACATTCTTTGAAGGCAGTCTACTGTAAGTAGTGAAACTTCCATAGGATGAAGTCATGGTATACTCTGATGAAGAAGAAGCAAGGGACTCTCTCTTGTAATTCCTCTTAGAACTCTTTTCCTCGCTTTGAGCTTCATCGTGTCCCCTCAGTTCCCTCTTGTTGTAATAAGATGAAGCCTTGTGAAAGCTGCTCAACTCTGAGGGGCATGACTCACCAAGCATATCAACTTCAACTGGAGCGCTACAGGATGGATCTGCATGGACCTTAGACTTAATGTTGCCTGCTAACGGCATACAGGCTGGCTTTTCCTCCCTCATAAAATGATCAGTTACTGGTGCTGAAACCACTGGTGTCACGTTTTTTGGCTTCTTCACAAGTATAAAAGATCCAGCTGTCAACAAGGACACAACAACCACGCTAACTGCTGCTATAATCGGTGCCAAACTTCTCTCACTCGGCTCAACAACTGTCTCAATGAGTGGATCATTTGCAGCATTAACTTGAGGATGAACTCCAGAATCCTCCTCTACCTGAAACTCACTTTCGGACTCATACTGAACAGCAGAAGCAGTTTCATGATCTTCATGTATTTGTTCTGATTCTTGAATTTCAATCTCATCGAACAACGACAGTTGTTCTGATTCTTGAATTTCAGGCTCATCGAACAATGACGGTTGTTCTGATTCTTGGATTTCAGGCTCATCAAACCATGATGATTGTTCACTCATTTCAACAGCAGAAGGCACAATCTCAATCACATAATCCTGGAGCACAGGTGTTGCTTCCAGGTTTTCTGGTTCAGAAGCTTCTGTTGATTCCTCAGTGAGAGGAAGAGTGACAGAAGCAATTTCATACTCTTCATGTTTATCTTCTGATTCTCGAGTCTCCTCATCGAACATTGATAATTGTGCACTCATTTCAACAGCAGTATCCACATCTTCAAACACAGAAATTTCTTCCAGTTTTTCTAGTTCAGAATCTTCTACCACTTGATCAGTAACAGGCTCTACAACCACACTGTCTTCAGCAAAACTTTCATGCTGCACAAATTCAGCGCGTTCAATTTTGCTAACCTTTTCAGTTCCTGTATCAAACCTAACTTCTTTTCTTCCAAAAAGCGGCCTCAACTCAAAACCTTGAGCTACATAATCCTCAACCTCCTCCTCTTGCCAAACAGTTAAATTACTGAGTGGCAATGAACTAAATTTCACTTCTCTTTGCTGATAAATCAAGTGGAACAGATAACCCACTGATTGAGCAGACCAAACTTTGCTACTTTTTAACAGACCATTGAAACTTTCTTTGGCTACATCAGCAGCTACTTGAGAGTTGATATAAACCTGAGACATAATCTTATCTTGGTAAATAGCATTTCCAACTGCAGGAGAATACATGGCAAAAGAAATGGAGCCAAGTAGGATGATCAAAACCAAAGTGGCAGCTCTCCACTTCCCACCAATCCAAGACCTCGGCTCAACCGCAGCTTCTGCTGTTTCTTCAGGCAAATTGGTTTCAACCGCGGCTTCAACAACTTCTTCGGGCTGCGGGGAGGAGTTCAATTCCGAAGATGGAACTGGTTCATCAACAGATGATGTCTCAGCTGAAGAACTTTCTTCAGACTGAACATCTTCACTAGTCTCAGTCTCGGAAACTGACTCCGAGGCAAAGTCATCTTCTAACCTTATACCCTGATTAATATAGTTTTCAATTCTAGGATTCGGCTTGTAATGAAGAAATTGAGGCCTAGGTGAAAGAAAATTAGTTTTGGGATCATATGGTTGGTAAGAAGGATCAGCATCAAGAGGAGATATCACCAAAGAGGGTGAAGACTCAATGGTTTTCTTACTATCCAAAACAACATTATTTAGAGCAGCAAATTTAGGCATTTCACTTTGAGGTAAAGTCTCAGAAGACTTTGTTGCAGCAAAAGGTACCTCTGGACTAAGTACCACTAAATCTAATTCTGATTCAACCTTTCCTACACCAGGACTCATTTCAGAAACCTTTTTCTCAAGTTCTGTATTGGATACCACATTGTTGAAATCCAACATTGTTGAACATGGCGCGGAAGGAGGCGTTTCTAGGCCTTGTTTTGGCTCATTTTCATCAGCACACTCCAATGAACTCGACGAAAAGAAGTGAAACTTGCCATCAGATAGTGAGGCCGAGGTGCGAATGGCTTCGTTTCGATCTCCTAGGACTTTCTTCCTAGGTGATGGGTTGATCTTAGAAACTGCTGATATTGTTGGTGACATAAAGTTCTTACAGCCCTTCGAAACGGATGGCGATCGAGCTCGTGGGGCCGATTTCGAATTGGGATCCCTTTCATTCTCTTTTTGATCATGTTCTCCAAATGTACCCCCACATTCTCTCCCAAATGAACTTCTTCTTGCAAATTCTACATATCAACAAAACCATATTCAGCAAATCAATCAAATTTTCAAAAGTTTGCTACCAAAAAACAACATAAATAGTTTCAAATTTAGAATAAAGAAGAAACAAATAATCATCTAAAACTCCATACACAATCACACAAAATTAATAACAAAAGAAAGGGAATAGTACTTGTATTGTATTAGCAAACAATTTACTAGGACATCAAGTAGCAAGAAAAATAAAATTAAAAGGCAAAAAAGAACTATCTTTAATTGGAAAATAGGGATTTTAGCTAAATTTCTCAAGAAATGAGTAGAATTATAAGTTATAACACCAAATTTTCAATTCTTCAAAACTCATAATTCATACTCTTCATAAGAAAAAAAATCTATCTTTAATTGGAAAATTGGGTTTTTAGCTGAATTTCTCCAGAATTGACTAGACTAACTACAAAATTCCAATTCTCCAAAATCATAAATCATATTTTTTTTACAAAGATTCTACCTTTAATTCAAAATTGGGATTTTAATTTCTCAAGAAATGATTAGCCTAATTAAAAATTCCAAAACTCATAAATCATTTTATATATATTTTTTTAAAAAAAAACTATCTTTAATTGAAAATTTGGGTTTTTAACTGGAATTACTACAAAAGTTCAAAAATAATTAAAAGATGAACAGATGTAATGACAACTACAACAACAAAACAAACCAAAATTAAATCAAAACCCAGAAATTATAAATCTAGCATAAGATGTAAACATAAATTCATTGAAAAATGCATAAAAACAATTAAAAAAAAAAACCCAAACAAAATGACAATCATATGAAATAAATAAATAAATAAACCCAGAAATTAAAATTCTAAATTAAGCAATAAAACATAATATCCAATCAAATAATTCAATCAAAATTGAAACCAATTAAAACAGAGGAAAATGAGAGTAAAAAAAATACCTGCAGGACTATTAACAGGGGTAAAACTCTTAGGTTGAGTAACAATGGAAGATTTAACAAAAGGGTATCCACTAAAACTCTTTCTAACACCAACACCTTCTTTTTCTTGATTATTTCTTGAATTGGGATTAGGGTTAGGGTTAGGGTTTGATCGCATTGGAGATGGAGTTCTGTTTGATGAACTAATCACCATTGATTTGATTTAATCTGATCTTTTGATTAATTAATTATTGATTTTAGCAGATTGAAGAAATTTGTTTTGTGATTTTTTGATGGTGAGGAAAGAGGGAAAGAAGGAAGGAGGAGTGTTGAAATGGAAAGTTGTAACGGCTAGTTATGGAAGGTAGGTGGGATTTAAATGTGTTGGGATTTTGGTTTTTGACCGTTGACAAAAAGATTTTTTCGAATTGTGATATAGGAAAGTTTTGGAGCCGTTGGGTTTGGAAAGTGAAAAAATACTGACTACTACTGTATTGTAGGATAAACATTGTTTACTTGCTAGCCGTTTTAGGAATAAGGATCTTTTTACGTAAATAATAAATAAATTTATCTCAAACCCTTATGAAATTGTTATTTGATGATATAAATAATATATGAATGACATTTGGTTTAATACTATATGATACTTGAAATTTATGATCAAATCTTGTTGAGTCAATATTTTTTTATTTTTTTTGTATGTCGTAGCTTTTTAGTTTGGATATAAAGCTAAGATTGAGGGTAACATTAATTGTATCAGTTATTATGTGATTTTGTCAATAAATCGACAAATTAACATCAATTAAAATTATAAACAGTGAGCAGTGTAATTAAATTGAAAAGAATTTGCCAAAGCTAATACCAAAGTGACATATGTCAATTAAGTCTTGCACATAGGTCTTTTACTAAATACGCATAAACTAATATTTCATCATTAAGAGATCAATACTCAGCTTGTATTACTCATTTGTATGACATCTCTATTGCTTCTACATGGGTGGAAATAGAGTTTTTGATTGGGCCGCCAATATAGCTCATCTTATCAGCAAAAATAATACAATATGTATATCAATTGTAATCTTCATTCTCAACTCCATGTTATAATTGAAAAGGATAAATTAGGTAAAAACGTGTAAAGGATTACGAAGCTTTTACCTTTATTTTTAAAAACCTACTTCATATTTTTGCTTACAAAAACTAAAAAAAGCTCATGCAAGCCGAGTTTGTGTCTATTTAATACACAACAAGATGACATCAAGGTGGTGAGGGGTGTTAATGTATTAGTGTTAAAGAGCTAGGTCAGTTAGGCAGTTAGCTGCCCACATCTTGAAACTGGAACATTGAACTTCAATTAGGTTTGTCTGAATGTTTTTTTTTTTTTTTTTGAAAACTAATCTCCATTGAAATGTACTTTTTATCAGAGAAGACTAATCAAAACTTCAATAACCCAAATCAGCAACCTTCCAATGAAGATTAGATTTCCGTGTTCTTGGCATAATACAAGCCTCACAATCTAATACAGAATCTATAAAGATGGTATACCTCTAAGGAATAATCGTTTCCTGTTCTTTCAACTCTTCATCACTAAGAGGAAGGCCATAAAATCTTGCTAGATAAGTCAGAGCTTCGTTGTTGTTATTACAAACCTTCCACAGTGATGCCACCTCTCCCTTTGCTAAATTTCCCCAGTGCTCACAGTCATCAAGGAATCCCAGCAGCTTCGAGTAGTAACCATCATAATTCATGACCAGGAATGGAACTGGAAGTTGCGATCCTATTCGCTCCAGTTGAATAAGTGCTAGAATCTCAAACATCTCATCCAGAGTGCCAACCCCTCCAGGAAGAGCAATTGCAGCTGTCCGGTCTGAGGGGCTGTTTCTAACTGCCGCATCCACAAATCCATGTTTCCTTGCTGAGAAAAACCTGTAATAATTAAGATGGAACAAGTGAGAATTCGACTGAGTGATCAAGAAAATTAACCCTTACTAGTCACTATAATTTAAGAGTCTAGGCTGCGTTCTTGGGTTCTAAGTGTAATTCCATAAAGATAGATGCTAGCTAGATTGCACGGAGTCGGATACGTGGTCAAAAATGGGAACGGGGACAGGTCGAAAAACGGCAAATTCAAAATTTCTAAAAACGGGGACGGCATGGAATCGTCACCTAATTATTTAAAAAAAAAATAAAAATAGATATAACCTTAACGCAATGCCTAATGATACAACCTTTAATTAAGTAACTAATTATTTACATTATAATACAATGAAATATATTAAAGATTAAATTACAATGACATATATAAGGGATTAAACTACAACATACTAACAGAATAAAAAACAAAGAAAAAAAAAGGGAAAAGAACAAAGGAGTAAATAGTAAGTACAGTAGAAAGAAAGAAGGAAAGGGGCACAAGTTGCACAATTTATCTTCTTCCTCTTTCACATAACTCAAAGTACAAATATAATCCCAAATCACCATTCTCAAGCCCAATAAAGATCCAATCTCATAGAATACAACCCAAAAGAAAACATAATTAAGCATTGTCTATCAAAATCTGCAAACACCGAAACACTCTCACATCTTCAAATGTGCTTCGAGAAGTGGTAGTGGTGGTGGTTGATGGTGATTGGCCATCGAATTTCCATTCCTGTCATCGTCGCCATCGAGTACCCATCAATCCGTCACCGTCATTGTTGACTTGGGCACGCTTATTATGAGTGATTTTCGTCCCCAAAACGTCCCCTAAAATTAACTCTCGTCCCCACTCAATCTCGACGAACCAGGGACGTTTTTTGGCCGTCCCCGCACCGCCCCCGTCCCCTAATCGTCCCCGGTACGGATTCTTCTCAGGGTGAGAAGACCCCGTGCTTCGTAGGATGCTAGTATGTTACCAAAAAAAAAAAAAAGAACAGAATAGTAAATAGTTGCTTGGTATGAAAAAACAGCAGCAATGAAGACTTAGATAGTTGTAAAGAGGGTTGCTAATATTATCGAAGGACTGAGATTAATGTATTAGGGAAGGTTATCAATAACATGTACTGGAAAAGCCGACTATACCTAATTGCCCTCCGACACATACCCAAAATAAATGTGAATAGCAAATGTGCTATTTTGCCAGAATAACAGAAGTGCTCCAAACGTGAAAGGAACAACTCAACATCTTAATAGAAACTAAACCATCCATTTGGCACTGTTAACTACTCTAATCACACGTGAATATAAATGGTAGATTAAATTTTAACAGAAATTAGAGATAGTTTGAAACAAATCCACACCTGCAAGTAAGATATGTATCAGTAGGAAGGTAGGGATGAGACCCTGTCGCAGACCATTGGCCAGCTTCTTTCTCAATCTTAAATCCACCAACTGGTTTCCCAGCTTGCAGTGCACCTCTAATTGCAGCATCCATTAGTCCCGGACCAGCTCCTGTCCATGTAGTGCAATCCAATAGATTAGCGATCTGCAGATTAAAATTTCAAATAAGAACCAGATGTCAAAAAAGCTAAATCAGAATCTGCATAACTCCTTGATCGAAGTAAAAGAATAATACATGTAGGTTTTAGTGACGTAGAGCAAAAGGCTCTGATATGGGAGTACTTGCCTTTTTGCTAAGCTCAAGTGCTTGTGTGTAATGTGGATGATTAGGTCCTGGTCTTGCAGATCCGATGTAGATAACTCCCCTACCTAGCCTGTGAATCAATTCGTAACACCGTTCAATCTCCTTTCTGACCTTTAGAAGCAAAATTTACAGCATTGTATCAGCTCTATGGACATTAAGAGAAAAAATGATAAACGAGCATCAAGTCTCAGATCACTCAATTTGCACTTCACTTTACTTCACAAAAAGAGTGGACTATGAAAGTGGGAGCTTAAATTAGATAGTAGCTTGGGAATGAAACATAGATTGTTTAAAGTGAAGTAGACTACTCCGTATATTGTTCTCCGAGCTTAAACACTAGAAACAAGGGAAATCTCCTCATTTTTGTACATCGGAATGTAACGCCGAAAAAATACCTGCTGCTAATGATCTGCAATGTCTTATGTGGATCATTAGCTGCCAAATACAACCCCTCAACTATCTACTCAACAAACAAAATGATGGGGTTTGTGAAAACCACTATGATAAACTGATCACAGGTAAAACTACAATTCACCAAGACACCAACTATACTGATCTTATCATCCAAAATATTCAAGTAAATGGCTTCTTTTAGGCTCAGTAAAAATTTATTAACCCTAATTTCTTGAAATACAAGAAGATACCTACAAAATTATGAGCAATTTCAATTTCAATTTCAATTTCAAATTAGTCAATTCTAGAATATGAGATTAACGACATAAATTATATATATTCATCAACTAATTACTGCAGAAAATAACCACATTTATCAAAGTACAGAACAATCATATGATCATATCCAATATAACTTCACATAATTCCAAAAAATTCACCAATTAAGCAATATATAATATAATCCTGAGATAAAAATAAATGAAACCAATTTAACCAAATTGATAAAAGCTTCAAAATCACAATACCTCATTTGCGCTTTTCCTCTCTTCAAAATCAATCAATTCACTCTTCTTGCAACAACAGGGGACCACATATTCGATCCTCTGAAACCTCCTTAAGCTAATTGGTAAATTAAAATTGGTAAAATGGGGTTTTCTTGTTTGATTGAAAGATTGAAACTTTGGAACAAATTTGTCAGAATTTTGAGAAATTGAAACATGGGTACTACATGAACTGACCATAGTAGCAAATCCCATTTTCAGTTTTATGCGGCCCGAACTTGGGACGGCGGGCCGGTATAGCCCGTTGAACTAGCCGTAGAAGGGTTGTTACAACCGTTGACCAACTGTATTTCTGAAACAGCCCTCCTACCAATTCAATTTCATTACAGCATATACGCCATATAGTATAGTTCGTACTTCGTAGGACTACTAAAAAAGGGTCTTTCCACATATCTGAATAAAAAAGCACCAACTCAATCCTATTTTCTTTGCCTCTATTCGTCATGAGTCATGACTCACTTGTTGTGAAACTTTGGGTGATTGAGGTAGTAGTCCATATCAAACTAAAGCATAAGTGAAAACGTGAAGTACTTTAATTTAGTACTCCGTAAATTGGTTTGTGTGCAAGTGAACTATGTATCTAGTAAAATGTTTTGTTAAAATATAACACAAGTTCACATATCGTGAACTTTGCACCCTAGAAATCCAAATAGTATTAAATTTCAAATATCATGCTTTTGTAATTAGATTCAAATTTTGAAGCATTGAAATGTGAAAGATGAGAGTAAATTTATAAGATCGGTTAAACTTAGAAGTTTAAACATGAAGTTTTAGATTTTCTTGATAAACTAGATGATTTTTGACAACCCATACTTCATATGTTGAAATTATTAACCATATGGGTACTCTAAGAACTAAGAACCACTCAACTTTTAGCCATTTTTTCGAATAATTGTCGCTCCTAGGTTCATCAACTCTCATCTCCATGTTAAATGTTATTGTCATATATCGAATTTGAGGTCAAGGATAGCACACGCAATTGTTATATGACAAGCTGTAGTTGCAATTGAGCATAAACTCCAAAGGACACTAAGTATCTAATAACTTTTTGTCATAAAGAGGCTAACCCCTAGTGTGATCCCAAGAGAAAAGAGAACACATTATTTACCAACTAATATAGTGTGGGAGAGGGGTCGACGGGACGGACAATCATTAGTTTAATAGTTGATGGTGCTTGGAAACCTAGGCATAGGAAGCCGGGATCAGATGGTGGTGTTGGACGGGTGATGGATGGTATTACAGGTTGTTCTAAGGGATTTCGAATCATTAAAGCTACTTCAACAAATGCAGAGCTTTTAGCAATTTTGGAAGGCATGAGGCAAGTCAACATTTACAACGTTGATCTTATGTTAGGATTAGTAAATTGAGAATTGAGTAGGGAGGAAGGTCGACAGGCTCATAACCTTGCAACTAAGGCAAGAAAGGGCCAGGTTCCTTAACTTCCTCCTTGTTGCAAGTTTCAATACATCTAAATGCGTACAGAATTATGGATCATACATTAGAAATTCTAATCAAACATACTCTCATAGTTTACCTCAACAACTCCAACAAGATATAAGCAAACTTATATCTAAACACCATTTAAATTTCATATACATACAGAATTAAATACAAGTATTTGTTAGATACTAAGACAAATACAAGATCCCGAGTTTGATAAAAGTGAATCATTAAATGGGGGCCTAACACAGTGTCTTCCCTTTCCCAATTTCTGTTATGTCTCCCTTGTTTGATCCATCTTTATTCAAGTAACTTATCTTAATTTGAATCCAAGACCAAAAAACTATCAACTAACAACAAACAAGAAATTGCTCATACTCCACTGATTTAAGAACAAAATATCAGAGAAACAAAAATCATTCACTAAAGGTAACAAAAATAAGGATGTATAGCAGCAAAGATTACAGAACACTTTGGATGAATAACCACGGATTTCATCACAAGAAGACAAGGTCCAACACCATAGTAATTGATGATAGAAAAAGAAACAAAACTTCCCAACACTAGTTCTAGAGCGAAAATTTAAGCAGCTGATTTGCCCTTCTTCCTCTGGATTTTCTTCATGTAAAATTCCAATTCTTTGCCTTCCAAGATATATCTGTCACACACGAATTATAAGATGTGTAAACAGAATGCAAAAACACTTGATAGGATACATACTTAAGGCTTTTCCCTTGTTAAGAGGGATGAATGACCGCATCTAAATGTGAACAACAATAAACAGTGTGGGTAATGCAACTAAGGTAAGTCATAAGAAAGTTACTCACCCATCGGCACGGCCACATTGACCAGGACGAGATGAGATACAAGCCAACAAACGACCACCACCAAATTGTTCTTCAATGTGAGAATCCAATGTACGAGTCTGCTGGCGTTTTTCTAACTTCCTTGCAACATGGTTGCTCTTCTTGGCTTCCTCTGTGGGTTCATCCTACCAAAAAATGCAATTGTAAAGGTTACAAATTCAAAAATTAATGAACTAATCTAAGATTTTTATGATATTAAACGAGTACAATGCCTTTATATACAACAAGTACACAAAATCTAGTAAAACTTCAGAATAAATGACCAGGATAAAACGATTAGAATTGGACAAGTGACAAACAGAAAGGACGTGCAAATTACCTCAGTTTCCTTCTTAGCTGCCGCAGCAGCCTTCTTCTTGCGTCCAATATCAACACCATAGTGTTGGAGATACCACTGCTTAAACGGGGCAGCATCAACTTGGACAATGGCACTCTTCACCAAAGTCTGTGTCCTGACCAACTCATTGTTGGATGCATTGTAAACAACATCTAAGATACGGGTCTTGCGGGTGACAGCTTCACTACCCCATGAGTAGTTACCAGTATCCAACCTGAGTGCCCTCCACTTCACATTACCACCTCGGACCCTAACCCTTCTAACTGTCTTGTTGCTTGAAATCTTTGTGTTAGCAGGCTGTCTTCCGAGCTCGTACCTTTTATACAGCAATATAAAACCCACTTATAAAAATACGCACAGCTACAAAACTTTGGATTAAACCGAGCTGGTAGAGACAAATTATAATAAATATTTGGTATACATCAGCCCCATTCGAACATAAACGTCAAGTATCAATAACTTCACAAATACTAATAAAAACAATGAAACAGGATGGTAGAGCAGGGCTATTCCACTTAAGTGAAGTGCAACTAGAATAATTTTGTTGGCAAAAGATTTTTTAGTTGGTTTACAACGAGAAATGCAAAACAAAACAGCAACCATAGTAGTTCAATAACAAATAATAAGATAGAAAGAAAAAGAAATGTATGCCACAGAATCAACAGATTCTCTCGACAAAGAGAGGAAAACTGAAATATGATAACATGGCACAATAATGTAGCTTATAGTTATGTTGCGTGCCGATGTAGTTACTTATCGGCACAGGACCGTCTAATAAGCACAAAAAAGTATGTCACAAGCAAAATAAAATTCACAGGATTCAATTTATCACTATACTTGCAACGCATCAAAGGTTGACCCAATAAACACAAAAACCTAAGGTTCATTATGTTGTGTACACATGTAGTCACTTATCGTCACACGATCGACTTATAAGCACAAAAAATGTAACAAGTCTACTACTAATTGCAGATTTTCGTTAAACTTTTGTGTTAAAAATTTTATTTCTTTCGACTAACTAATAAAACCGTCTTATAAAAGTTTTTGTACAATATATTAATATAGTTTAGTTTCTATGTAAAAGCACCATTATATAAAAGCTTAAATATCAACATTGACTGCAAAATGACGATGTAAACAGAAGATGAGAAGAAAGATCAAACAAAATATACGCCGCAGCATCAACAATTTCCCGCAAAATATACGAAAAACACAAAGACGATGACATGGCACAGTAATGTAGCTTATAGTTATGTTGCGTGCAGATGTAGTTTCTTATCAGCACAGGACCGTCTAATAAGCACATATAATCACAAAAAAATTACAACTATATTATAATCTACTTCAATTATAAATCTAATTATAAAACAAAATAAAATTCATACTATCATGCTCACAAATCAAAGCTTAATAATCACTTTAGCTCAAAAACACAAACGACAATAATTCAAGAAAGGAAGCATACTTTCGCTTCTTCCTCCAAGCCTTCTTCTTGCCACCAGTGGCACGTCTTTTGTGCATAGAATCACGAGAGATACCTGTAAAATTAAATCATATCGATGAACTAAAATTAAAGAAAATTGAACAAGTTTTGAAATTAATTCGAAAAATTAAAAGAGATTAGAAGTACCCATGTTTGCAGCAGAACGATGGAAATGAATTTAGGGTTTGTGTCTGCTATTAAGAGGGAGGAGGCAGTGAGATGATCAACAAGTAGTATTGCTAAAACCCTACTTCTGAAGGTGTTTTATTTCATTAATGGGCTTTTGGCTGAAAGCTTTCTTTAGGTGGCCTGATATTGGGCTTTGTTACGATACGGGTCGGATCAATAATTTGGATTCTTTACTCGTTTATACTTTATAAGTTTATAGTACAAAACACGGTTTCATTTGGTAAATCCACTAAAGCTCTATTCTCGACAATTTATTTTTGTTTGGTCATGTTATCGTTAACTTATTTTTGTTGAAATCATTAACAATTTATAAAATAAGGAATTGAACTTATTTTTGCTGAAAATAAGCAAAAATAAGACGAGGAGAATAGAGCCTAAATAGTATACAACAAACTAGATTAATTAAATAACAAAACACCATAATTAAAGAAAATTCACAAGTAATTAAAGTCTTACCGGTAACACTGTTTAACCAAAAACTTATTATGTTTATACTTTATAGGCTTTCTTTAGAGGTTAGAGTTGCGCAAAATTTAATAAGGCAAGTTTTAAGGGTTGCAGAGATAGCTTATATTTGTTTTGGTAGGGTGATCCATCGATTTTTACGTGGTTTGAACTTGGAGGTTAAACAAAGTCAAAATAATATGTGGACAAACCTTAAATATTAGATTGTTGGATTTGAAGTGATTAAGCATGTGCGTTTAGGATTTCGAATGCTTCACTATGTTTGTGGAATTGAGGTGGTATGGTATGCTCACTTTTAGTTGTCTCTTTACCATAATTTATAATCCCTGAGTTAGTTTAGCATTCTAAATTTGAAATTGTTATAAAGGATAATTCATCGTATAAATCAACACATGCATAACTCAAATGTAATCGTTAGAATAAGCAATGTGTAAAATGAAGTTTAATAGCATGGATTAACGAAAATTGTTGGTATAAGTCATAATATACACACTGTAAGATAAACTCAAAGTAAATAAAATTTTTAATATCTCATGCTTTGACAAGATTATATAAACCTATATGACACCCATATTTTCACAAGTATAGTTGGAGTTTGTATAATACGCATGTGATACACAACTTACAAATTTAAATTATTAAATGTTAGGCTTTGTTCTCTTCACGGGATTTGGCTGGAATGGAATGGAATGAATTGGATTGGAATGGATGGGATTAGAATGGATTGTCGGATTAGAATGGATTAGAATGGATTGTCGGGATTAGAATGGATTGCCGGGATTAGAATGGATTGTCGGGATTAGAATGGATTGCCGGGATTATTATTATCATTAGTTATTACTATTTTGTAACAATGGTAATTATTTTTTAACATTGAGATTATTATTATTTCCAAATAAAAAAAATTGCATGTTGATTTCAGCTTAATTTCAGTTTGATGCCACAAATGGAAGAAACGTATCAATTGGCTATAATTGTGACAACATGCACTTTACATAATTTCATTCGATTAGACAAGTTAGGGATTTCAATTTCTCATGGTCCCCAAAATATTGAACGTGTAGCTGATTTAGATTTCACTAATCCGATACGAACTATGTTAATGCGAGACATTCGTGCAAATATTGCAGATGAAATATGGCAACATGTGTGTGCTGGAAATATGAGGTTCCAAGATGATGATGATATAGAGGAGGAAGAAATATACGAGGATAATTGAAGCACTTCTTTATCTATTTGTAAGGATATTGTACGTATCTATAGTAAATTATTATGTAACAAAAATGTAGTAAAAAAAAAACAAATTTGTTATGATCATTATTGTGTCGTCAAGATTTAAATTTTCAATAGTTTAATTAAGAATTTAATTTTAATTAAGATTTAAATTTTCAAGAATATATTGTCAGGATTAGAATGAATTGTCGGGATTAGAATGAATTAAAATGGATTGCCGGGATTATAATGGATTATAATGAATTGTCGGGATTATAATGGATTGGAATGGATGACCCGGGAATGGAATGGATCGGGATTGTAATCCCGTGAAGAGAACAGAGCCTTAATATTGAATAACTATTTATATTTTGATAATCGTTGAAAATATAATTTGTAAATTGTTTGTATTTTTAAATAGATATGAATGATATAATTAATCATATTGTGCTTATATATAATTAAATTTAAAAAGTATATATTAAGTTACTCCGTACATAACATTAAAATAAAATTATTATTATTATAGTTATTGTTGTTGTTGTTTTTTATTGTTAATTTTAAAAAACATATAATCTAACAATTTTAAATCCTTTTATAACTCTGTGAACAAAAATTAAATTCATTTATTATTATTAATCTAAATTATAAAATACTAAATTATGATGGATGATAAATTATATTAGGTATAATAAAAAATTATACTATATTTTCCACTATAAGATGACGTTTAATAAATTATTTTCACAACCATAAAAGAATGGGTAATTAAAGTGTTAGAGTGACCATTGAAAAAAAAAACGATTTATTGCAAGTGTTGGTGGAATGTTATTTCACGTTTTTCATTGGTGGAAGAAAATGATAAAAAAAAGATTGTAACACACATTTATTCCTCGAGGTTACATAACCTAAAATGTGTGTGACGTGATTTAAACCAACACGTGAATAACTCCTTCAATGTAACAATTGAAAGTGCCTTGATAATTTGCTAAAATATATCTTGAACCAATCCATAGAATACATAACAACATCATTAATTTAAAGATGGTTTTTGAAGAAATTTTTTCTAAATTGGGAATGCTAATTGGTGGACTTATTGTTTTATGAACTTGCCTTTTCTTCTAATTAATTTTCTTTTGTGATTCATTATTTCAATGTTGTGCTTTTTCTGCTGTTACATCTTTGTATACCGAGCCATCGAATAATAGGTTTTTGTTCTTTGTTGTAATTGATAGATAGTCGTTGCCAATTGCTTAGGGTTTGTTAATCATCAATGTGGTTTTCATTTTTTTTTCCTCATAACTTCATATAATACAATTTGTAAAAATATAATTAAATTTTAGTTTAACTCATTGAAATAAACATGATTATAAAGTTTAAACCATACATTTTTTTATTTCTTGTTATTGGTTTCCAATCTTCAAAAAATAAAAAAATTTGAAAATTGAAAACAAAATATAGTAATTCATTCATCTCTTCAAGTTGGCTACATTTACAATATTGTGCAGTTATTAGGAAAAGTAATAGTGATTAATTTTCTATTTAAATGAATTTAAGATATAAGATCCATGTACTTTACATTGAGAATCTAATAGAAAACTCTTATTGGAAGATTCACCTATCATAACCACTTGTGTAATCGCATAGAAGGGGTGGCGAATGTATCTAGAGGAAAGAGTCAGCGAATCAGACAAGCATGCATTTATTTTATTTTATTTTTTAAAATATAATAGTGACATGATTAAAAAAACAAGATAATGTATTTTACAAAGTAGGTAATAAATGTTTTTGTATAAGGATTAGTAGGAAAGTTTTGTATAAATGGAGAGGTTCAAAGTAAAACCAATACAGTAACAACAGCAATCTAAGGTTTCGACAATGAAGTTTTCTCTCCCCTCTCCGATCTCCACTTTTATTTTTCTCTAATTCTCTAAAAACCCTAGTTTTTTCAAATAAATCTAGGGGCTATCCCGCCTTATTGGCCGATGGTAAGCCCCTCTTTTCCCTTCTTGCAACAGTTTTTTATTTATTTCAATAATAAATCTCCATTCTCTTCCTAGTAGGAGTCTTACTACCCATATATTTGGTTTTACCTACCCGTATTTTGGGTTATATATCTCTCCTTGTGAGAGTATAGGATTAGGGTTTTATTTTTAGTGGATGTTTTGATTTGTTAATGGAGATTTGTACGGGGTTGCAACAGATGTCGACTCTACGTCTACAATCAATCAAGTCAAATTTTACTCAAATTCAAAACTACAACAGAACGAAAGACCCCCTCGTCGAAGGCTGCATAGAACAACGATGCAGAAGAGGGTATTCATCATTGTCAAATTTTTATATACAACGATCGTAGTTTTGTCCAAACTAGTTCAATTTCTCAAATGTAATATGACTTGACATAAACAACTCTACTCTAGTTTAAGTGGGACAAATACAATTCTAGTTTCAAAAATGTAATTCCACCTCTCGAGCACAAACCTATGCACACTACTCATTTCAATTTTGCATAAAATACCAAAAATATATTAAGTGTATAATCATAAGTGAAAATACCTATTTGAAATAAGGAAATTATTTCTTTAATTAAACTTAAGCCGATACTATGTAAATTTACATTTTCCTTAATATATCAATTAACTGCTAAAAACACTTACAAGACAACTAAATATTCGAGAAATGAATGTTAATACATATTACACAAGATATTCAAACTATTTCTTGTATTCAAATTCGATCAATTAAACCTTAAAAGAGCACTTTTATTCCGTGAAAATTGAATTGAATCAGTTAATGAACTTAGCAACATTTGATACCAACTCTTAGAATACATATCTGTACGAACCCAATCCAGTACACCCCATCGTCGTCGATTCGACACTTCCCACAATCACACATTCAACACCCCCAAAAATAAATAATTTTTATTTTTTTATTTTTTTTCTAAAAGAAAAAACCAAATCAAACACTTGCCTGAAAATACTTCCTGTGCGCGTGTCAACCAAAATCCTCACCAAATTTATACTTAATCATCTTCAACCTAAAACCCCTTTTTTTTTCTTTTTATTTGTTTTCTTCTTCGTTGATCATCAATGGCGAAAAATTCGAGATTTTAAGCTAAATTTCTTACGAAATTCCTCCATTAATGGCGACCAATCCTTCACCACTGCGACTCGGTCATGCTAGTGGCGCGTATGGAAACCTCGACGCTCTTAATCGCGTGCTCTCTGATCTATGCATCAAAGGAAATCCTAAGGTTAGTTTCAGAATTCGTGATTTTTGGAAGTTTTTGATTGTCGAATTTTTTTTAGGTTTTGTGATTAGGTTAAGTGATTGAATTAGTGATTTTCGTGTGAAGAAGTGATTATGAGGTTAGAAATTTTAGGAAGTATGAAGTTTAAATTCAAATTTAGGTTAAGAGGTTTAAACTGTTCATAATTAGTGCAATATTTAGTTGTAATTTGTGAAATTGGTTTTTGTTTAATGTGTAATTGTGAAGTTTTGTGTGTTAGTAATTGAAGTTTGAGATAAAATTAGCGTTTAATTACTAATTAACTGGTATAAGGGCTGTTTTTCTCGGCAAATGTCGATGAATTATGATTTATATGTCACCTACATAACTACATTGATGTTTTTAGATGATGTTATGTACTTCATCATGTTGTTGCATTTTTTTTAAAACTGGAAATACTGCCGCTTTATGTAGGAGGGCGCATCGTCTGCTTTAAGGAGACACATCGAAGAGGCGGCACATGATCTTAATGGAGAGGCATTTTCGCGGTTTATGGATCAGTTGTATGATCGAATATCAAGTCTTTTAGAAAGTGGCGATGTTGCGGAAAATTTGGGAGCACTAAGAGCTATTAATGAGCTTATAGACTTGCCACTTGGAGAGTGTGCCTCTAGAGTTTCAAGATTTTCTAATTATATACGGACTGTTTTCGAGTTGAAACGTGAACGTGAAATATTAGTGCTTGCCAGTAGAGTGCTTGGCCATCTGGCTCGAGCTGGTGGGGCCATGACTGCTGATGAAGTGGAGTATCGGGTATGAACATACTTTCTTGATTAGGTAATGCCTTGGATTGGAACAGCAGTGACTCATTCATTTCTGTTTAAACAGATAAGAAATGCGTTGGATTGGTTGCGCGGAGACCGAGTTGAATATCGCCTTCTTGCTGCGGTTTTAATCTTGAAAGTAAGCTGATCACATTTTTCTGGCATGTTTGGCTTTGACAATTGGAACTAATGTGTCATTTTAGTTTTTGTTTTGAGGCTGGCTAATCATATGTGGCTGTAAGTGCATTCCTTTTTCATCTATGTTTTCTTTTTTCTAGCTGTTTTACTACTCCTTACACAAAGGGTACACATAAATGGTTATTTTAATGGATAATGCTTTGTTGTTAAAAAGAAGGTATGGGTTTCTAAAAAATCTTAATTTTAGCTTCTGACCCTTTTGTCTCCAGCTCTTTCATTTGTAGAATTATTTACTTTCTACTTGTGACTCTTGGTTTATTTAGTTTCTATATGTGACTTTTTAGTGAAGGATGAGATTATTAAAATTGCTTCGCTTGTGCATGGGAATTGATTCTCAAGTTTCACTATGTTTTCTTAGTTTTATCGGATAAATTAGAGATTAATAAAAAATTCCATTTTTATGATAACTTCTTTTGCTTGTTCTAGGATTTTGGTTATTTATTAAATTTTTGCACCTATGTAGGATCTATCAATGCCCACAAAATCCAAAGTGGTTGTGTTGGAGATGTTTAATTCTTGATGATGCTTCTTGCAATAAATTAGTGAATCAAAATTAGTGTGAGGTGGGTGGATGTGAAGGAATGCAATGGGTAGGCTTAAGAAAGCACTTTATATAATATAATAATAATAATAATAATAATAATAATAATAATATCATTAATTGTTGGAAGCTGAATGGAAGAGAGCGAAAGGGGGGAGGGGGGTTGTTTTAATAAAATTTGTTACTTAGCTAAAAATTGAAGCTAGTTTTACACTCTTTGATGTTTCAATTAGGTTTGAATGTATTTCCTGTTAATGTGTTAGTGCTGTACTGCTGTGATTATTGGAGTTGATTAACTTTATTGGCATCCATAGCACATTTGCAATTGCTTAATCTCTAGTTGATCTTAGAGGGCTGATTTATATTTCTGAGGATCCTGAAGGTGTTTATTCTGATGCAAGTATGTTTTTTGTTGAGGTAACATTGTTCTTACCATTGTCTAGGAAATGGCTGAGAATGCTTCAACTGTATTCAATGTTCACGTACCGGAATTTGTTGATGCCATCTGGGTTGCCTTAAGAGATCCTTCATTAGATGTTCGAGAGCGTGCTGTGGAAGCATTACGTGCTTGCCTTCGTGTTATTGAGAAGCGTGAGACACGCTGGCGTGTTCAATGGTTAGTTTATGATTTCTTTTGCAAATTATGAATAAGCGTGGTTATAGGTTTTTTTTGTTGTTGCAACAAAAATTTGAGTTGAATTTGTGCTAAAAGCTTAAAACACTTGGCTAATAATTTGTAGGTGAACCAGTTTGAGAATTTTCAATGTGGTTCTTCCATGAAGCGTTGATATAAGTAAAATTTATCTTTACATCTTACACCAATGATTTGGACTTTGATGCAAAGTGCTTCTAGTTTGGGTCTAATTACATTATGAATGTTTAATAGTTCAATCAATCAATCAATCAATCAGAGCCTTAATCCCAAAAGTCGGCTACATGAACCAAAAAAAATAATCATTCAATCTGGTCATTCACATAAATTTTCCTCTTCCATCCCCCCCGATCAAGAACCTCATTGTCTTGTAAATCTAAAAGCTTCATATCCTTTCCAATCCCTTCCTACCAAGTCATTTTCGGTCTCCCCCTACCTCGTTTGAGACCTCCATGATCCCACCCTTTCACTCGTCGCACTTGGGCTCAGGTCTCCGTCTCACATGTCCGAACCAACGCAAGCGATTTTCTCTTAATTTGCTTGCAATGTCTGCGACACCAACTTGGCGTATGAATGTTTAATAGTTATATATTATTTATATTTCATAATTATGTAAAGATGTATTTACTTGAGTTCTTGATGTGATGTGAGATTTTAATTTGGTCAAGAAATATGTTTATGGAGTTAGTTTCTAAGGCAATCCCTATTTTCCCTAACCATTTTAAGTTTGATTCACTTATTTGGATAGAGTGTATGTCAAAATTTTATGTTAGAGTTTATGTATGGAACGAAAGATTGAAAAAATATTATGAAGCAGGTTTGCTGAACATTTATTTAATGATTAACTAATTAAGATACATGTTGTCCTAGAATGACCTAGCTATTTTCTTTTGTCCTTATTTTTTTTTGAGTTTTGTGTGTCATTGGCTGACTTAATGTGTGCCGTGATGTAGGTACTACCGCATGTTTGAGGCTACTCAAGAGGGGCTAGGAAAAAATGCCCCTGTTCATAGCATACATGGTTCATTGCTTGCTGTTGGGGAGCTGTTAAGGTTAGTCACATAGTCAAGTTCAACATACTATGGTTTTGATTTGTTTATTTAACAACTATAGATTTAATTAGTCTTTGTTTTTGTGTTTAGGTTGGGGTTGTTTTGTTAACCTTGATTATACATGAAAGTTGTGCTGCATTCTGGTGTGAATAATTTCTAGTATTATCATTTAAAATTAGTTTGTCATTCTGAGTAACTACTGACTAAGCAAGGGAGAGAAACGCAAAGTCAAGGAAAGGAATGAAATTAAGAAAGGGAGAGAAACTAAAAGTCAAGGAAACATCCCTGATTCCCTTACTTTTTTGGTAAGGTTGGTTGTACTTGTAAGGTTTAAACAGGGAACCCATTCTTTGAGATTGGTAGTAGATAATTAGAATGGTGTTATGGACTTATGATATTGGTGATGGTGGTAATGGTGAAGGGTGCATATCTGGTGTTTTTGATATTGATCAAAGGTAGAGAGATGTTGAAGAGGGAGAGTGGGAATATAATTATATCAATCCTAAGGGTAGGATTTCTGTAGGTGGGAATGAGAAAACATAGAAGTTGGGGTACTCGTAAAGCGTAAACGATTAACCTGAAACAGAAAGCAAACAAAAAAAGCAAAACAAAAACTAAGTTTATTTTCTCTTTCTTCATCCCTCAACCAACGACCTTTAAGGGAGCATTTGGTTCACGAACTTTTGTTATAAGGTATGGATTTCCCGTACCTCATTTTTGGTTACCATTTTTATAACATTCAAACCCATACCGTAAACCCATAAAGTATGGGTTCTAGAAAGTAGAAACCATTGGGGGAGGCCCGCATTTGGTTCACAGTTTTCTCTCTCCTTATGATTGATTGAAAATAAATACAATTACACAAATCTTGCGGCACGGAGAATTCACCTATGCTTAGCATAACCTGATTTTCCAATTAATTTGCTATTTTAATTCACATTTTACCTAAAATGAGACAAAAATAAACCAAAACCTGCCATTACCCGCAATATGCTGGCAGTTTAAGGAATTAGGTAACACTACCTAATACCATACCTAGATATCAAATTAAAAAGGACGAACTAAAAACAAATGCTAAAAATGCATAATTTAGTTTATCCCTCTGATGGGTTCTCGTTGAAGTTGTCAATCAGCGCAAACTTTCAGCTTTTAACTCCATTGCTGAATATTAATGTAGAATTAATACAATTGGAGAGAGCTTACATCTTCTTTCTTCTACATGTATCCTAGGATGCACAATTTGATTATTGCTTTTTGTTGAAACTTTAGTGCTCTTTCCGGAGTTTAAATTTGAGTCATAGAAATTGTATTGTATTGTATTTTACAAGTACAGGTGAATTATAGAATAGCATTGTATTGTTCACGACTCTATCTCTATAAGTTTTCATCAAATAATTGGGAAAGAAAACATTTGTAGTTTTAGGGTAGGTTGTAATTGTTTAAACAAATATGTAAGCCCATGGAATCAAGAGTAGTTCCAACCCCATACCACTCTTGCTTCATTCCTGATTCCAAACCAATACCATTATTAGAACCAAACAGCCCCTAAGATATAATGATAAATGAAAAAAAGTCAAAGTGGATCAAGTTTGATCAAATGTCATATGCTGTCTAGTTCGTGATAAAAGGAGTACTTCTAATGTCTAAGACCAAGACCATGTTTTCTTTGCGTTTATAATCTTTATATGTTATTTTAATTGTAGTTGTGTGGAAATTCTTGAAAATATCAGACCCTTGTGCACTCCTTGTTACTCATAGTTTTATTCTTTTTATGGGACTTAAAGCCACGAAAAAAGTTACCAAATAAATGTTCCTAATATGAATATCTTGTATTTTTTAAATTAAGACAATCTATGATGTAGCCCTAATTTTCACAATCCTTGTTACCAATTATCTGAAGTTTTTGATATAGGACGAACAAGTTTATAATTCTTTATTCCTGCATTGCAAGGTAAGTTGCCATCTTGTAATGTGAGTTGGGCTGGGTCGGTTTTTGATGGGTTGGGTGATATTGTGTTTATATAAGACGAGTGGATAGAATTTGAATTTGGGTCCCTATAGGTTTAGATGGTTCTAGCCCTTTGAAAATTCAAATTTTACTTCATAAGGAGAGCTGTATAGTTGAAGTCATAACTATGCAAGTGCTGTGTTTATGGCCAATGTTGTTTCTTTTATATTGTTACTGTAGAGTGTAGACCACTGTGGTTTTTGTGGAGGCTTGTTTTGTTCTCTTATTCTGAAAAATGAATGGTATATATCTGCACTACCTTTTTGAATTTTCTAGTAAAAAGTATGGAAGTGGATGAGGCTTTGGCCCAATGGTCAAGGCTTCCGAACGCCAAGGAAGTGCCCTGGGCTCTATCCTCACCACAAGCATTTGAATCCTCCCCCTCCCTGATGCATGCATTTGGCAAATTGGACTGAGAAAGTATACCTAGCAGTAAGGCCCAGGTCCAGGCCTCTTAAAAAAAGTAGAATGTATGGCATATATTACTTGGAAAAGAACAATTGAAGAAGTTTACATGATTTACTTGACTATTGTTGCTTCAAATGACTTCATTGTGGTCTTCTGGTCTGTACTTGTTTGAATGAGGCTGCTATTATCTCTTCACCATGATTACAGCTTGCTGGTGTGATGTTATATTACTTTTATCGTGCAGGAATACGGGTGAGTTCATGATGTCTCGGTACAGAGAAGTTGCAGAAATAGTCCTCAGATACCTGGAGCATCGTGACCGGCTTGTTCGCCTGAGTATAACATCATTGCTTCCTCGCATTGCTCATTTCTTACGTGATCGTTTTGTGACAAATTATTTGACGGTAATGATTCTGGGTGATTTGATGTGTGCAGCACTGCAGTGTATTTGAAGTGGCTTTTCAAATCATAATTCAGCTATTTTCAGTGTTCTTATACAAGGCCATATTTGTTTTTGTGACAGATATGCATGGATCATATTCTTGCTGTTCTGAGGATACCTGCTGAGCGGGCTAGTGGTTTCATTGCTCTTGGGGAGATGGCTGGTGCCTTGGATGGGGAACTTATACACTATTTGCCGACAATAATGTCTCATTTGCGTGAAGCTGTGTGTTCTAATAGCCTTTCCTCTGTTTTACTGTTTATTAGCTTTTTTTTTTTTTTTGTTTCATCATCTCATTGTCTCTAATTTATTTTAATTGGTTTACTTCTAATAGATTGCTCCTCGTAGAGGAAGACCTTCTGTGGAGGCTTTGGCTTGTGTTGGTAACATTGCAAAAGCAATGGGGCCGGATATGGAGCCCCATATACGTGGCCTCTTAGATGCAATGTACTCTGCTGGTCTGTCATCCCAACTTGTAGAAGCCCTTGAGCAAATTGCCACCAGGTTTGTTTTAATATCTTTTACTATCTCTTTTAAAGCTAGAAGTGCGAGCCCATCCTACTGGGCTGATTCAGGTTACGTTCATGTTACACTTGTCTGGTCTGTACCTCAATCGGTTCAGTCTGATTGTGAAACTTACTGGGCCGTGGGTCGGTTTTTATGTTTTTATTTTTTATATAGACCTTACTTGCAGGGCCCATGTCAAGCTCATTTAAGACCATACCTGACTGTGCCCAACTGCCCTGCTGGTGGCTGCTATCTTTAATTAAGGGCTTATTACAATGTTTTGCTTACTTTTAATTTTTCGTCTCTTGATTATACTTTTTTTTTGGTGCTGCCTCAGCATTCCTTCTTTGCTTCCAACAATTCAAGAGAGATTACTTGAAAGCATTTCTTTTGCTCTTTCAAAATCTCATTTAACTCAGGTGAGGCCAGCTGCAATTGGTCGAGTAAATGTGGTCAATACACCTGTGCTGGTTTCAGAAGTCTCTGGTCCTGTTCTTGTGCAACTTGCTTTGCAGACTCTTGCACATTTTAACTTTAAGGTTTGTATCCTGCCATGTCCTGGTTCAGGTTGCCATATTTTTTGCTTCGATATTCGGTAATGTTTTACTTTTTGCATGTATTCTAGGGCCATGATCTCTTGGAGTTTGCAAGGGGATCAGTTATTGCCTACTTGGAAGACGAGGATGCAGTCACTAGGAAAGATGCTGCACTTTGTTGTTGCAGATTAGTAGCAAATTCTATTTCTGGCACACCTTCTCAGTTTAATTCTGGTAGACCGAACCGAACTGGAGGAAGGAGAAGACGTCTTACTGAGGAGGTATTTGCCATCATTTTATAGTAGACTTCACATTTATCTTTTCCTTGGTATATCTAATACTTTGTAGCAGTTTGGGGCTGTTTGGTTCGACTAAGGGAATCGGAATGAGCATTAGAAAAGAAGTTAAGGAGAATGGAATGGAAAAACCTTAGATTTGTCATGTTGTTTGGTGTAGTAAGAATCGGAAAAGGCCACCATACAACCACCTTTCAAACCACCATGGAATTCCGACGACCACCTAACTACCCCCACCACACCTCGCCACCGCCTCATCTTACCTACCCCACCAACTGCCGGCCATCAGAGGCGCCCTTCACCCCTTAGCCGCCCTCTCACCCCCAAAACCTAGCCCTAAAAACCAAGAAACAACCTAATTACCAACAACCACCCCTCACCACCCCCAAAACCTAGCCCTAAAAACCAAGAAACAACCTAATTACCAACCATCACCCCTCACCACCCCCACCCATCCCCTCGCCGGTCGTTGCCCAGGCATTGCCGGCCTTCCCTCACCCTTCACTGGAAATCCCTCCCCCAAAGCTCCTTCAAAACTACTCATAAGTGTTTTAAGGGTGGTTTTAAAGGAGTTTTGGGGGGAGGGATTTCCGGTGACGGGGCAAGGAGGGCTGATGAGGCCTGAGCAACGACCGATGAGGGGGTGGGTGGGGGTGGCGAGGGGTGTTTGTTGATTTTTGGGTGGTTTCGTGGTTTTTAGGGTTAGGTTTGTGGGGATGAGAGGGTGGCGAAGGGGAGGGGACCGCCGACGGCGGTTAGCGTAGAGGTGGTGTGTTGCGGCTGGGTGGTGTGAGTGGTGGCTAGGTGGTAGAAGTGGTGGGGATAGTGTGGTGTGGTGGAGGCATGATGGTGTAGTAGAGGGCTGGAGAAAGGGAATGGAAAAGTGGAGGGGGGGGGGGGGAGGGTATGGATATCAGGATATGGAGGAGTTAGGGGGAATGGAGAGGGGAAAGAGAATGGGAAATAACACCTTACAAACAACATCAATGGGAATAAGAGTGGTTGATTCCCGTTCCCATTGATGATCAACCCCGACCAAACAGCTCCTTAGTATTATTTAGGTCATGCAGTGCATTGCTTGTAAGTTGTGGTATTGCATTCTGTTATTTAGGGAGCTGTATGTCACGTGCTGACTCTTTGACTCCCGCAAAGTTAGCCAACCCCGTGCGCCACTTGCTCAACAATCCGTCGTGAACAAGTCAACCTTCCCCTTGACACGCTCCTCGTGCCCTCGTAGCTCACTCCTTGAGCTGATGATCTCACTTAGCAAGACACGTCCCTTGTGCCTAACTCCCAAGTATTCGTCCCAGACGAATATGTTAGTGCGTTGGACAAATCCCGTTAGCCCTTAGCACTCACCCCAAGTAGCACACCCCTTGTGCCCAGATTATCCCCACACACTCACCCTCTCTAAGTTATGTAGAAGATGGTTGTTTGAAATAACACAATGAAACACACAAGTGGTAGAGGTAATTGAACTTTATTAATGCTCTCTAATAAATGCTACACTTGCTTACAAAGGTGAATATTGTGCTCTCCAAGTTGTTCTGTATAAATGCCTCAAGGTGCCTATTTATAGGCATCCATCTTATAACATTAACTATTCTAGAATACTCCTAACCTCCTCAAATAGAGGGGTCTAGATCCTAACTCCCTAGACCCTTCTAGAGAATACAATCAAGTATGTACATACAAGAATCTTCTAGATACATTCTAATATGTACTAGAACTATCATGAGTATTCTAGGAACATCCTTCCTAGAACCCTCGACACACCCTAGAGAACTCTAGAGACATCCCTCTAAAATCCCCATGACAACACTAGACCATACTAGAACATTCTAGAGCCACCCACTCAAGAATATCCTAACAACTTGTTTCATATTATTCCGGGATTTCCGGAACGTCCCGTTCAACTCTAGACCTTTCAACGAGGTTCTAGAGCCTTCCACACTCTTCTAATATAGTAGGCAGCCCTCATGTCAAATTTGAGCCCATTTGGGGAAGTATAGCACTGCCGCCCTAAAAGTACTGTTTATTTGCATATCAAGTATTATCCTGCAACACTATCTTTTCCTTAAACTGCCTACTATAAGGGGGAGGGTGCCGCTTGACAGTCCAATAGTAGCTCCCCTTGGGGATCCTTATGTCTAATCATTAGGACTATGGGTGGGACAAATAGACGGTCCGTGACATGTAGCTTATATTGCTAAACATTTGGTCATCGTACCTTTGGCTTTCATTTGAGGTAATTGA
>PYUH01000145.1:106356-125985 GCA_016808085.1 Suaeda aralocaspica
CCACCCCCAAAACCTAGCCCTAAAAACCAAGAAACAACCTAATTACCAACCATCACCCCTCACCACCCCCACCCATCCCCTCGCCGGTCGTTGCCCAGGCATTGCCGGCCTTCCCTCACCCTTCACTGGAAATCCCTCCCCCAAAGCTCCTTCAAAACTACTCATAAGTGTTTTAAGGGTGGTTTTAAAGGAGTTTTGGGGGGAGGGATTTCCGGTGACGGGGCAAGGAGGGCTGATGAGGCCTGAGCAACGACCGATGAGGGGGTGGGTGGGGGTGGCGAGGGGTGTTTGTTGATTTTTGGGTGGTTTCGTGGTTTTTAGGGTTAGGTTTGTGGGGATGAGAGGGTGGCGAAGGGGAGGGGACCGCCGACGGCGGTTAGCGTAGAGGTGGTGTGTTGCGGCTGGGTGGTGTGAGTGGTGGCTAGGTGGTAGAAGTGGTGGGGATAGTGTGGTGTGGTGGAGGCATGATGGTGTAGTAGAGGGCTGGAGAAAGGGAATGGAAAAGTGGGGGGGGGGGGGGGTAGGGTATGGATATCAGGATATGGAGGAGTTAGGGGGAATGGAGAGGGGAAAGAGAATGGGAAATAACACCTTACAAACAACATCAATGGGAATAAGAGTGGTTGATTCCCGTTCCCATTGATGATCAACCCCGACCAAACAGCTCCTTAGTATTATTTAGGTCATGCAGTGCATTGCTTGTAAGTTGTGGTATTGCATTCTGTTATTTAGGGAGCTGTATGTCACGTGCTGACTCTTTGACTCCCGCAAAGTTAGCCAACCCCGTGCGCCACTTGCTCAACAATCCGTCGTGAACAAGTCAACCTTCCCCTTGACACGCTCCTCGTGCCCTCGTAGCTCACTCCTTGAGCTGATGATCTCACTTAGCAAGACACGTCCCTTGTGCCTAACTCCCAAGTATTCGTCCCAGACGAATATGTTAGTGCGTTGGACAAATCCCGTTAGCCCTTAGCACTCACCCCAAGTAGCACACCCCTTGTGCCCAGATTATCCCCACACACTCACCCTCTCTAAGTTATGTAGAAGATGGTTGTTTGAAATAACACAATGAAACACACAAGTGGTAGAGGTAATTGAACTTTATTAATGCTCTCTAATAAATGCTACACTTGCTTACAAAGGTGAATATTGTGCTCTCCAAGTTGTTCTGTATAAATGCCTCAAGGTGCCTATTTATAGGCATCCATCTTATAACATTAACTATTCTAGAATACTCCTAACCTCCTCAAATAGAGGGGTCTAGATCCTAACTCCCTAGACCCTTCTAGAGAATACAATCAAGTATGTACATACAAGAATCTTCTAGATACATTCTAATATGTACTAGAACTATCATGAGTATTCTAGGAACATCCTTCCTAGAACCCTCGACACACCCTAGAGAACTCTAGAGACATCCCTCTAAAATCCCCATGACAACACTAGACCATACTAGAACATTCTAGAGCCACCCACTCAAGAATATCCTAACAACTTGTTTCATATTATTCCGGGATTTCCGGAACGTCCCGTTCAACTCTAGACCTTTCAACGAGGTTCTAGAGCCTTCCACACTCTTCTAATATAGTAGGCAGCCCTCATGTCAAATTTGAGCCCATTTGGGGAAGTATAGCACTGCCGCCCTAAAAGTACTGTTTATTTGCATATCAAGTATTATCCTGCAACACTATCTTTTCCTTAAACTGCCTACTATAAGGGGGAGGGTGCCGCTTGACAGTCCAATAGTAGCTCCCCTTGGGGATCCTTATGTCTAATCATTAGGACTATGGGTGGGACAAATAGACGGTCCGTGACATGTAGCTTATATTGCTAAACATTTGGTCATCGTACCTTTGGCTTTCATTTGAGGTAATTGATATTTATTTAATGAATAACAATGGGCACTAAGATGGTGGTAAGTATGTATCGATGAGAGTCACAACAAGCATGTCCTGAATTCTGAACATTTTATACTCTTGTTTACTAAGTCTGCATCTTCTGATTACCATCCTTAGTTGCTGTTTTCTCAACTACCAAGTAAAGTCGTGGTTGGAGATTTTGAGTTTTGGCTGTGTAAATGGTAATAGTAATTGATGCACAAGCGGCATTTTGCCGTTTAGTACGGGTCCATCGGGTTTCTGATTTAAAGCAATTTCCTCATAAATATGGGTGTCTTTCTATTATGCATTTCTATCAACTGTAAAAACTTCAAGATGAACGTTGATTGTTTTTACTTTAATTGAACAGTTTGAGAATAATGAGCACTCTTGAGGCCTAAGCTAAAATTCTAGTGTTTTTTTAAACCTCTTGCAGATTGTGGAAAAGCTGCTAATGGCTGCAGTTGCAGATGCTGATGTTAGTGTCAGGCTTTCAATTTTCCAATCTTTGCATGAAAATGGAGGTTTTGACGATTTTTTGGCTCAAGCTGATAGTCTAAGTGCTATCTTTGCTGCTTTAAATGATGAGGTAAAGTTTAAATGGTAGTGAGATCCTTGATGTGTGCAACAACGCTGAAAGTTTTGCTAATATGTTATGTTGAGATCATTTGGTTTGTACACTATGTTATACTGAATGTGCTTGTACACTGTGTTATACTGAACGTGCTTGTTTTGAGAGCATTCAATAAAATAGTAAATTTTTTTGATGATTAAGAATAGTTTGTCATTCTTTTCGGGATTTCTGGAAAAGTTTGTATTTGGAATTGGGGTGGTTGTAGGAGCTGAGCTTTATGGTCTTGTAGAAGTTCTTTGTCGATATCTACTTGTACTGTTTACTTCTAATTAAAAAGCTTGTTACTAGCTTCCACCTTCTGTTAGTTTCATATCTTGTGCTTAATGATAGCTTGAGAGCATGGAATTTTCATCCCTCCTGTAGCCTTTCGAGTATGATTTTCACTTTCTTGATGTCTTTATAGTATATTTTTCTGCCTTTTGGTACCATAATTGCTTGTTTTTCTATACAATTGATTTCTGGAAACTTGATTTGTTTTTCTTGTTTTCAATCTATATGCATGTTCTTTGTTAAGTGTAAAAACGCAATTGGTTTTTGCAGGATTTTCAAGTTCGTGAATATGCCATCTCAGTTGCTGGTCGATTATCTGAAAAGAATCCTGCATATGTTCTCCCAGCTCTTCGTCGTTATCTCATTCAATTGTTAACATATTTAAAGCAAAGGTTGTTATGAAGGCCATAACCAACTTCTTAACTACTGCTATCAGTTACTTAACTTTTGCTTGGAGAATTGAATGATTTTGCAGCATAACCAACCAATTGTTTAATATGCAGTGTGGACAGCAAGTGCAGAGAAGAAAGTGCAAAATCACTGGGTTGTTTAATTCGCAGCTGTGAACGTTTAATACTCCCATATATTGCTCCGATACATAAGGTGACACAATGTTGCTTCATGCTGACTATAGTATGCAATTCATGGTATTTGATTCATTATGTCTGTTGTTTTACAGGCTTTAGTAGCAAAACTCCGCGAGGGATCGACATTGAGTGCTAATAGTGGCATAATCACCGGTGTCCTTATAACTGTTGGAGATCTGGCTAGAGTGGTGAGCTGTTTGATTTTAAATATTATTAGATTAGGTGTTTGTTAGTTTATTGATGAATGCTGTTGGAAATGAAGCTGACTATACTGAATATATGCAAGTATAATTGAAAAAAAGCTGGCGTACTTTTGGGCCAACCTTTTTGTGTGATGTCTCTTAAATTTGGATATATACAATTTGCTTTCTTGTATCTCAGCAGGATATTGTAGTCCTCAGCATCTTAAATTGTGAAACTTTTAGTTCACTTGATGTTTAGATAGTTGGATATATGAATCCAATATTGCTATTTGTAGAGTGATTATGAAAACTGACTATTTTGACATCCAATTATTTTGCTGGAAATGTTAATTATTTTGTACTTTATGGTCAAAGATGAACAGAACTCTGGTTGCTATAGGAATGCTGTTGCCTTTTCCTATGATTAAAGTCTCCAATAGGTCATTGATTACATTTACTTCTCGATATAATATTCTTTGTCAGGTCGAGAGTGTTCTCAACCTCTCATTATCAGCATGCCTCACATTTCAAATGGAAATTTAGTTTTTCTAGATCTGAACATTGTTTTTGGACTTGACTGCTAAAAGGTTGTTTACTTGTTCAATGTTGTGAAGCAACGTATTTCGATGGGGTATTGTTTTGGTTTGAGAAAATAGAATTTTGCCAATTATAACTCAAATTTTAAAATTGTAATCTCGGTTTAAGTTACACTGTCACAAATTTTCTGGGGCCTCTGTGGTGGATGTTAATAAATACTGAACTACTAGATGTTCAGCGTTTGTAGTCAGTAATTCTTATGCTTATTATCATATCCCTTGATGTGGATCTTTTTTTATTTTATTTTTATTATTATTATTATTATTTTTGGCTTCTAATTTATTTCTTGTCTGTTGCTTGATCAAATCAAACTGTGATTAGTAGCAGTTTCTATTTATATTTCAACGATATTTCTTATCCCATTGGCCTGTCATGAATGCTTTGTTGACAGCCTGATAATATATACCGTGGATAGCCATGTCGATAGATTATGTACTCGTTCTGATTGTGTTTTTTCCCCTTTTCTCTATCCCTGTAGGGGGGCTTTGCAATGAGACAATATATTCCTGAGCTAATGCCGCTGATAGTTGACGCTTTACTAGACGGGGCAGCTGTCACAAAACGAGAAGTTGCTGTGGCAACCCTTGGACAAGTAGTACAGAGCACTGGGTTAGTAACTAATAATGCATCTAATTGATGCTCAAATCTATTTTTGGTCAATGTGATGTCTTGATAGACTGGCGGGATACATTATCTACTTTTTGATTCAAGCTTATAATTGTGTTGGTGTGTTGGAATGAGGAAGATGGTGTTGGACTTGTTGGTTTCACTCTGGTGCAATTGGAAAGAAAATTTCGATTGGAATTGTCTAATTTTTAAATTTCTTTATTTGAAGATTATGTATTGCTGAAGTCAAGTCAAGTACTGGCTTCTGAGTTCTGATTGCAATAGAAAGATAGTTGTTTGAGCTGTAGAAATTATGATGTCTATATTGTGCAGTATTTTAGATGCTTTTGGTTATTTGGGCCTTATAAGCGTTCTTGGCAGGTATGTGATAACTCCTTACAACGATTACCCCAATTTGCTTGGATTACTCCTGAAGTTGCTTAATGGTGACTTGGCATGGTCAACAAGACGAGAAGTGCTGAAGGTATGTTTGTTGTTGGGATTATCAACTTGTAAAGCCTTTGGTTTTGATTAGTAATTTTTTTACTACCATTCTAGGTACTTGGTATTATGGGTGCATTGGACCCCTATGTTCATAAGCGAAACCAACCTAACTTGCCTGGGTCTCATGCGGAAGTGACCCACACAACAACTGAAACAGGTCAGCATATTCGATCTATGGTGGATGATCTCCCTATGGACCTTTGGCCATCCTTTACAACATCTTCTGAGGATTATTACTCAACGGTACAAATTTGATCTCACTTTATTACATCATTTTACTAATTAAGGCACATGTTATCAGTTTTTGTGGAAAGGAGAAAATCTATTATTTCTTCCAGCTAGTAGTTAGAAACTTTTGGTCATAAACATATAGCTATGATTTCAGGTTGCGATAAATTCCCTCATGCGTGTGCTTAGGGATCCTTCACTTTCTAGCTACCACCAAAAAGTGGTTGGGTCTCTCATGTTCATATTCAAGGTAATATGATGAGCTTGATGAATTGTTACTATGATCATTTTCTTACTTTTCGCAGATGTAAGGTATATTGAATTTTAAATAATGTCACATCCCTGACTGAAGTTTTTTTTTTTGGTGAGATCAGTCTATGGGACTTGGTTGCGTACCATATTTGCAAAAGGTTAGTTTGCTTTCATGTATCCTGTATTTGAAAGTGGCATAGTTCATAAGTTTATAACTAAATTTGCTTTGTACCTAGTGGGTAGTGGACAAAACCCTATTATCTTAAACAAACTGTAATATTTTTGAAAGTGAGTGAAAGCTAAGTGCGATGGATCTCATCATCGTGTTTCATTATTGGGGTTCTAATTTTCATATTAACTTCAAAGCTTTTGCATGCAAGTTGCAGTTCTACTCAAATTGGGGTCCTTGTCCGCCATTCTTTACTTGGAAATAAGATGGAAGACCGGTTGGGGGTGGTGCAACTAATTTACATTTGCCCAGATGGGGGTGCTGCAACTAATTTACATTTACTCATGGTTAAACATGTGGGCAATAGGCTTGAGCTGGTGGAATATTCCTTAAATGGGACTTTGGTTTTTCTTACCTTTCTTCACATAAGAGTTTTCGAAAAAAGGCTTGTGGTTTATATCCGTTTGACTAAAAAGGAATATTCTGTTAAAAATCTCTACCTTCTTACCCATGGAGATTCGAATCTGTTTAGGACTGACATTTTCTATATCCATATATTATTGCTTAGTCTCACTTTCTAGGCTTTCAACTGTGCAACATTATTAGGATTGTTGAAGTTTGTTGTACTTTTGTTATCTGACCAATTATTGCACCACAGGTTTTGCCTGAACTCTTCCAGATTGTCCGTGCATGTGATGATAACTTAAAAGAGTTCATTACATGGAAATTTGGAACATTGGTGTCTATTGTGCGCCAGGTAATGTGGCATATATCTGAAGTTCTTGACGAGAAACCTGTATATTTTAGTCACTCACCACCTTTATGAGCATGTGCATTAACAAATAGTGTTCTCTTTATGCAGCATATTCGGAAATATCTTGCAGATCTACTTGCTCTTATTTCTGAGCTGTGGTCTTCCTTTACTTTACCCGCCGTCAACCGGTCTGGGCGTGGTTTACCTGTAAGCTTGCCAACCTTTTGTTTTACTTATTGTTACCTTTTGTTCCTGAGTACCGTCTGTAATGGAATTGTGTTTATTTCATTATATGATATAATGCACATTACCATTCTCAGGTTTTGCATTTGGTAGAACAACTTTGTGTGGCACTAAACGATGAATTTAGGACATATCTTCCTAACATTCTTCCTCGTTGCATACAAGTTCTGAGTGATGCAGAAAGATGCAATGATTATACTTATGTTCCTGATATTCTCCACACGCTTGAAGTTTTTGGAGGTTTGAAACTTCTTTGACTTCCTTTCTATACTTGCAGTTTGGTGTTTAAGACGTTCTTTTGGATCTTTTGCTATTTTTGTTGATGCTATATGACTTTTGATGCAGGTACATTAGATGAACATATGCATCTGCTGCTACCAGCACTCATCCGATTGTTCAAAGTCGATGCCTCTGTGGAAATTAGACGCGCATCTGTCAAAACACTTACTAGGTTGATTCCTCGGGTGCAGGTTTGCTTCTGAGACTTGGATTTCATCAAGTGCTTTACTTTATCATGGCTGTGTTTCACTTTTGTTCCTTTCCTCTAGGTTGCTGGTCATATCTCATCGCTTGTACACCACTTGAAGCTTGTATTGGATGGGTAATTAAACTAATTATTATTGTTGTTGCTGTTATTATTATTATTGCTCTTAGTTAGATTGAGATGCGGAGAGATGGAGTAGGGGCCCCTAACTTTTAGTTGTTGGAAAGAGAGATTTTAAATTTCTAAAATTTTAGTGGGGTCTTTCCATCAATGGAAGGGTAAAGTGTATTAACTATTGCAGTAGACAGTGTTGGCGGTGTTATTGATGTGAATGATGTAGTGGTGAGTTTTATGAGATTGAAAGCGGGACAAATAAGGAGAAAGGAGAGAGAAATTATATCTGTATTGAGTGGAAGCTGTGGAAGCTCTGGAGTAAAATGAAAAAGGTAAATATATTTGGGATGGAGGGATTATTTTTTACAACCTTATATTGGTATAGAGTAGAGGCTATAAAGAAGAAATGCTTGAATTTGAAATGCACGTTGGGGCAAGCTCAAAACTTGTTATGTTATTGCCGTTGCGCGGCACGTGTCTTTGTTAATTCCATGGCTTGAAGTGATGCTGTAGAATGAAAAGCAAAACAATCATGAGTCTTGACCCATTGCTCGTAGTTTATCTAATGGTAAGTGGTAGTGACCCGAGGATATCATTGATTGGTTGAGATGATTAAGATGGTATGGTGTCGCTTAAAAGGTTTACAACACTTCATGGGTGGATTCAGAATTTCAGATATCGAATATTCTGCATACTATATACAGTTCATGATGTTAGAATTTAAAAAAACTTGTGTATCTCCCAAGCATAGTGATCAGTTATGCTTCTACTTCTATTTAATTATTTATTTATACTTTCAGAAAAAATGATGAGCTTCGGAAGGATGCTGTTGATGCACTTTGTTGTCTTGCTCATGCCCTTGGTGAGGATTTTGCTATCTTCATCCCATCCATTCACAAACTGTTGCTGAAGCATAGAGTGCGGGTATCTCTTCTATATCTTGGTTTACAATATCTTATTTTGTGATCGACACAAATTAATGTCTTTCCCTCTTTTGTCACTGAAATTTAACTATTGTAGCACAAGGAATTTGAAGAGATAGAAGGACGTTTCCGGCGGCGAGAACCTTTAATTTCTGGAAGTACGGCTGCTCAAAGATTAAGCCGGCGCCTTCCTGTGGAAGTTATTAGTGACCCTCTGAAAGATTTTGAGTATGACCCGTATAATGATGGATGTGACATGCTCCAAGATGTTAGAAGCCATCAGGTCATTTCTTCTTTTTCTTTTAATGCTTCGGTTACCTACTTGCCAACAATGTTTCCTTGGCACCTGATCTCCAAATCGTATGCTATATTACTTAATACGCATGTCAGTCGTGTTCTTTTGATCCTAACGAACCGAAATGTACAAAAATGAATATAAATTACATATTCGGAAGTCACTATTTGAAATGAACTTTAATATGCTGAAATGAACAAGGCTTAAAAGGAAAAACCTATCAATCTTATTCCGTGAATGTATATACTATATTCATGTTGCATGTCTCATTTCATTAATCTGCTTGTTCAGATACTAACAATAACAACAAAGCCATAGTCCCAAAGTAATTTGGGGTTGGCTAGACATGAATCGATTGGAGGAATCGCAATAGTCATATGCATAAATCCTCTGCCTCCATTCCTCCCTTTTCAATGTTAAATTCTCCTCATATCCCAATAACCACCATCATCCTTGTTTGCTTAGATCTACCATGTTTGGATACTAGTTCAGTTTTTTATCTGCTTAAGTCCTTATTTGTATTCAGATTGCTTGGGTGCAGGTATTCTATAACTAAAATGAAACCCTTTGTTGATGCACTTATACATACTGTACAAAGGAAGAGTTTACTCCAACAAATCTGTATTTATGAAATTTTAGCCTGAAAAGTATACCAAAGTAGCTCTTCAACATCATCTAGGAGAATCGATTAATTATAACGATTGCTAGAAAGAACATGCACAGTTTTATGTGGTTTGCCGACAAAGTGTTGGTTAGCTCTCCAGTCATAGGAGGGGGAAAATGTATTGATCTTGATGGTTTTCAGCAGTACATTCGCAGGCACAATTTTATAGCAATGTACAGTGAAAACTCCATATGCTAAGGTTTCTCGATGTAATTATAAAATTATTCAGGTCAATGATGGACGTTTACGTACTGCTGGAGAAGCTTCTCAACGTAGCACCAAGGAAGATTGGGCAGAATGGATGAGACATTTCAGTATTGAACTGCTTAGAGAATCTCCTTCTCCAGCATTACGAACTTGTGCTCGGCTTGCACAATTACAGGTATTGCTGGCCTACTCCTGTAACTGCTTCATTTCAAACAATTTTTTCTTTCTTTCTTTCTTTTTTTTTTTTGTATTATTTTTGTTTTTTGTAATTCTTCGCTTCTGCAGCCTTTTGTAGGGAGAGAATTATTTGCTGCTGGTTTTGTCAGTTGTTGGGCTCAACTTAATGAGACAAGTCAACGGCAATTGGTTCGTCAACTAGAGACAGCATTTTCTTCACCTAATATACCACCTGAGATTCTGGCAACTCTTCTCAACTTGGTATTCTTTCATTTTATTCTGTTCTTGTTTACTGCACAGGGATTCATAATGCTTCTGTTGTTTTTGATAGATCTTTCTTACTTCCTAAAATGTTAAAGTAACCAACTTGGAGCAGCAACCTGTAATAGAGGGAATTATTGTTATATTAAATGATTAGAAAATGTTACATGCTCTTTTCTGTTATGTTGAAGTTGGTCTGCGGTTCAGAATTTGTTTTCTCTTCCTCTTCTCCTGATTTCAATTCATCATTCCTGCTGTGATAGTTCTTTTAATAACTTTTGGTAGACGTAGCGTAGAGATTTCCATGCTTATACTTAAGAGTTAGGTATACTGTCTCAATTTGTTATTCTTGCCTAATTGTTAATAAATTTAGTTATGTTTCCCGTAATTGGCTTTATATTCTGCTATATATTTATAGAATTGGGCCTTATTATCCAGAATCAAAAATTATTTTGTAATTTTTATTGAACCCGCTCATCTAGTTTGTTCATTCATGTGTTTGTAATCCTGGCCTTTCCAGGCAGAGTTCATGGAACATGATGAAAAGCCTCTTCCTATTGACATACGTCTTCTTGGTGCTCTTGCCGAAAAGGTACATTCTTGTCTTCACTTTGTTATTGTCCTGTTCATGTGTTCAGCAGCCTCTACTTTTTTGGAGATTGTTGGATAACCAACATGTGTAACATCTTCTAATTTACTTGATACCAGTGTCGAGCATTTGCCAAGGCTTTACACTATAAGGAAATGGAGTTTGAAGGTCCACGCTCAAGAAACATGGATGCAAATCCAGTTGCTGTTGTTGAAGCACTTATACATATCAACAATCAGTTGCATCAGCATGAGGTAATCAAGAGCTTCAAATAAATGTATTGTACAGTTTTATATTTGTTGTATTTGTTTGCTTTTCTCTTTGCTGATTAATGTTCCATGTGTAGGCTGCTGTAGGAATTTTGACCTATGCACAACAGAATTTAGATGTTCAGTTGAAAGAGTCATGGTATGCTTGTCTGGTCTTAAAAATATTTGTGCTAGTTGCATATTCCATTTCATGATTCCTCTTTTCTTTTTTGTTTATTAAGGTATGAAAAGTTACAACGCTGGGATGATGCTTTGAAGGCGTACACAGCAAAAGCAGCTCAGGCAACAACTCCCCATGCCTTACAAGAGGCTACATTAGGTATGATTTTAATTACTTGAATTAGTGTCTGCAGTTGATGTTTTGTTTCTCTCTGTTTGTTGGTTATCAGTTGTGTTCCTAATTACCATACTGTAAAATGATCACTTTGCTGTTTCTTCAGTTGGCTCTCTGTTTATATAAAATTCAATTGTTGTACTTGTGATTTGTCAGTTTCTTGATGTCAGCCATATAATCCATAATTAAAGCTGTTAAGCACTTTTCTATAGAACTATTTATTTTTTGACAGACGATGCAGCAACGGATGCTTTTCTTTTTATTTAATATATCATTAGGTATAGATGGTTGCTTTACGTTATATAGCATATATGTTGCAGGTCAAATGAGATGCCTTGCAGCCCTAGCTCGCTGGGAGGAGCTCCACAATCTGTGCAAGGATTATTGGACACCGGCTGAGCAAGCTGCTAGATTGGAAATGGCTCCGATGGTTAGTTTCTTTAGTTCTTTTTTTGGCTTCAGATCTGTGAATACCTTATCATCCTAAGTATAATATTTCATATATGAGTTTAATTGCTCAACAAAGAAATTTTTATTGATGCTGCTTTGGTGCTTTTCATTTGCCCCTGTTCTCTGCTGATGATATTGTTTCAGGCTACAAATGCTGCATGGAACATGGGTGAATGGGATCAAATGGCAGAATATGTTAAAAGCCTTGACGATGGCGATGAAACGAAATTTCGTGTTTTGGGAAATACTTCTGCTACTGGTGATGGAAGCAGTAATGGTACTTTCTACCGTGCTGTTTTGCTAGTTCGACGCGGAAAGGTGGGTTTGTTGCTTGTGTGTGTTTCTTTTGTTTTTTAAAAAGAAATATTTTGGTTGTCTAATACTTCAATTTTATTTCAGTATGATGAAGCCCGAGAATATGTTGAGAGGGCAAGAAAGTGTTTGGCCACAGAATTAGCTGCTCTGGTAATGTTCTATGCATTTATGTAGAGTTACTTTTGCTATATGATGCCAAACTAAAAAAAAGTAAAATGATCTATGTTAGAGTTCATCGTGACATTCACCTGAAGATCATTGTGACATATTCAGTATTTTACTATTGATAAATTTGAAGTAGTTAAGAGGCTAATCCCATATTCAAGTTATTGTAAACTGAAGTTGGAGATATGTATAAATTGTTTTTCTTGGTGAGTACTTGAAGGATATGCTTCATAATTAGAAATCATGACCTCTTATGGATAATTGGATTCTGCTTTATGGAAGTTAAGAAAGAGAGTTTATACTTTGCCACAGTTCATTCAAGTCACTTTCGTTTACCTTTTCTATAGTCTCTTTTTCAGTGCTCACTTGTCAGCATTTAGTATTCTTGCTGGGTTGCAAAAATGGAAAATTATTTGGTAGTCCTTTAGAAATTATGGGTTGTCTTTGTTTTAAGCCTTTGGAAGATGTTTGGGCCAGGGACTGTAAGAATATTACCTTAATAGTTCATTCAGCAGTCCTAATTTAGCTGAATAATTGCCTCTGATAGTTTTCATGTGAGCCTGACTTTATGGCAGTTATTAAAAGTAGATACTACCTCTGCGGGATGACTCAAAGCTACTGCTAGAATACCGTTACTTTTTTCTCCTTTATTTATGTGCACCAGGGAGTTGATTGACAATTTCTTTCTCATTCTAATCAGTGTTCGTTTTAATAGGTTTTGGAGAGTTATGAGCGCGCATACAGCAATATGGTGCGTGTTCAACAGCTGTCAGAACTAGAAGAGGTTAGATGATTAACCCTCTTCATGTCCTTGTGGGTATTATTATTCGCTAACCTCTGATATCAAAATTTATATGCAGGTAATTGATTATTGTACACTGCCAGTAGCTAATTCAGTTGCTGAAGGACGTCGTGCACTCATTCGAAATATGTGGACTCAGAGGATACATGGAGTAAAGCGTAATATTGAGGTATTTCCTGTTTTCTTTCAGTAATTTGTTGCTACTGTAGCACTCTCTCTCCCTTTTTATCTCTTTCTTAAACAGAGTGTGTGCGTGCTCAAGCGTGCATGAATGTTTATTCACATGCTTATTAATGATCACACCACTCTCTTTTCATCTTGTCATATGACACACTCCATGTCACCCATCCTTCATGTAACATGTGTGCATGACTTATCAATTTTTAAATCTTTCATCAGATATGTTACTCAAAAATTGGAATTAGATAATACAAGGATAGACTTCCTTTTGTATATTTTGTGCAAGCTTGTTCGTTTCCCTTGGGGTTTCATCGATCACCACTTGGAAAATACTTATACATTCAAACCAAGGGATTTTAGCTGTAAATATAAACCATTTGAGGGCTACCAGTTATATTGTTTGTGCTGTACTGAAATTTCTGCCGGCTTTTGCTCCTTTAAGTTGGGGTTGCTCAGAATAGTATTATCATCTACAGCACTGGTTGGACTGAGAAAGCGCCCACTGTTAGTTTCTTAGAGTATTTATTGTCTTTGGAGGAAATATTTTGACTTATGTTCACTGGATCTGTAGGTTTGGCAAGCTCTGTTGGCAGTGAGAGCACTTGTCTTGCCTCCATCAGAAGACACCGAAACGTGGTTGAAATTCACTACTCTCTGCCGGAAAAGTGGACGAATCAGTCAGGCAAAATCTACGTTGATTAAACTTCTACAGGTAATGATGCATTCATTTAAATTCTGTTGGAAACGGGCCTTTTATTTTACCGATTAATGTTAATATTTGAAAACTTGCATATTTAAGAATGAAGGCTGAAGTGATGTGTTGAAAAACAATTTGACACAGATCCACAAACATTTTTGTACATCACGTCTGATTTTTTATAGTAGTAAAAATGGGGAAAAAAAATGTCATTGATATCTCGATTTTCATCACTTGAATATTTTCAATGTCATTGATATATTGATTTTTTTATAAATGATTATTAATGTACATTGACTCACAACTTTCTAGTATGATCCTGAAACATCTCCGAGGAATGTACATTATCGTGGACCCCCTCAGGTGATGCTTGCATATTTAAAATACTTGTGGTCACTTGGAGAAGATCACAAGCGGAGGGATGCATTTGCAAGGTTGCAGGTAACCTCAAATATTATCAGAATCCAAGTTGACTTAAAATCTACTTATGGCTAGTAGTGTCTAACACTAATAAACTGTGAACAGGATTTGGCTATTGAGCTTTCTTCCTCGTCAAGTGTTCAGTCAACCTCACAAACAACACTGTCAAATGCGTCTACTCCGGTCACTCCTCTTGTTGCTCGTGTGTATCTTAAGCTTGGTACTTGGCAACGCGAACTCACACCATTGCTTGATGACGAATCCATTCAAGGTAACATTTTATTGGATTTTGTTTGGATTATGTAATCTTCATCAATTTTTGTGATGGTTTTATTCTTATTTGCAGATATACTTGGTGCATTAAGAAATGCTACGCAATGTGCACCTAGCTGGGGGAAAGCTTGGCATTCTTGGGCTCTGTTTAATACCGCAGTGATGTCACATTATACTTTGATAGGCTATGCAAGTACTACAGGCCAATTTGTTGTTGCCGCTGTCACTGGATACTTCCATTCTATAGCATGTGCAGCTAATTCCAAAGGAGTTGATGACAGTTTGCAGGTAAATTAGTGCCTCTACTTAATCCAATTTATCTTCAAAATCAGATTTTTTCCATATATATGTATCGAAGAAATTCTTTATGCTATTTGCTTTAGTGTTGACATGGAATCCTTAAGTTCACCTGGAGTAATCCCGTAATTTTATCTACAATACTACTATAATGAGTAATGTTAAATAATTGGTCACATGGCCAGATGGCCTTATTCATACATTAACCGAGAGAGGCTGTCCGCATACCCTAGTTTTATGTATCTTTTGATGCATTTGGTTCAAATTATATGTTCTTGAAAATATACCTTTCCCAGATTGCTCAATTTCATGCCTCAATGGCCTTGAGCATTGATGTGATGATATTTACCATACACAATATTTGCAACACACCAACTGCAGTTGTTTTTTGTTCTGTGGTAAACTAGAACATATTGATAACACAATTGAAGTGGTGGACATTCTTGACCTGGCAGTTTTATATTTGGTCTTTAAGCTTTCCTAGAAAGCTAACCACTCTGTGGTTGCTTCTCCCCCTCCTTTCTTTTCTTTTCTTTTCTTTTTCTTTTTTTTTTTTTTGGGAATTTGTTAGCAAATTTTTTGACCTAAATGAGCATTCGGGACAGTTAAAGAGGAGAAGATATGGGAAAAAGTACTGGACTTGTTTGCTGAATTTTCAATGCAGCAAGAAGACTCTGGTTTGAAAGAAGACCTTATAAATAAGACAATGAGATTTGAAAATTTGTTTTTGATTGCGAACACTTGCAGTTCTTGGTTGCAGAATAGTCAACGAGTTTCTGCAATCTGGGCCATTGCATGATGTAAAGCCATTTTGTGGATGGCGACTTGCTGCTCCCTGAATTTTCGTTAGATAACACCCTTAGCTGCGTAGTCCATTATTTCAAAATTCCGATTTCTGATCATAATCGCTTCAACGATTAGATCTTATTTTTTTCCATGAAATATAGGCTGGGGTACAATACTAGGATGTACGAAAAAGTATATTTTCTTGTAATACACAAATATATTTGGCTCCTTATTTTGGAAAAAGGGAACTTTTTCCCACAACTTATCAATTAATGGTGGTCTGGCTGTATGTCTCCACTTAACACCGAGAAGACATCTTTTTTTCCTTGGACAAGGAAAGAACAATGCAAGTACACAACCTGAATCACCCTTTCAGGTGATAAATAGTAACTCTGAGAAAATAGGAAGAAGATTTGAGAAAAAATGAAAATCAAACTCTAGCCTCAAACTAACCCTGTTCCCGTTTCCAAACATAATTAAATTTGGTGAAAGTCTACAAAGGTAGCCGATATAACAGATCTCATTTTCAAAAAAAAAAAAAAATAACTAGAGCAACAACTAGAAGCCAAATGCAGATGTAAAGTAGAAAAGTTTGACAAAAAAACGTAATTAATACAAAGAAGTGAATGAAATAAAACAAAAAGAACAGAAAACTCTATAATATTGGAATTTAGCATTGGCAACTCTTGTAGCCTTCTATCTCCTATCGTTCATCTTTTGTTTCTTCTTCACAAACTTCTTGTGTTCAACAAAGGTGATGATTTCTTCAATGACTACTAAAGAACTGTTGAGAGACCGGCAAAAACCAATTGAATTAATAAATCTGGCTAAAGACAAATTCAGGATCTTCACTTCGTAATTCAACACCGAAATTAATTGCGTATATAAATTGCCATGAGACTAACTCCATTTGAGAGATCTTAGATATCTCTTTGAGAGAGCTGAAAGAGACAGGAAGAGCTGCTGATTTTTAAAATTTTTTTTACAAGGGTTTGGGTTCTTTCTTTTTTTAGCGAGAGGGAAGTGTCTTTCTTTTTTAAAGTGGGGAGTAGATATCCTAAATTCCTGATATCCATTAGTTACACACTGATCATAATATTTTACACTCGAATGAATATTATAACAATAATAATTATTATTATCGTTATAATTGTTATTACTGTTATTGTTGTTGTTGTTGTTATTATTATTATTATTATTATTATTATCATCATTATCATTATCATTATTATTATTATTATTATTATTATTATTATTATTATTATTATTATTATTATTATTATTATTATTATTATTATTATTATTATTATTATTATTATTATTAAATGATTATTAAGTGACATTGACTCACAACTTTCTAGTATGATCCTGAAACATCTCGAGGAATGTACATTATCGTGGACCCCTCAGGTGATGCTTGCATATTTAAATACTTGTGGTCACTTGGAGAAGATCACAAGCGGAGGGATGCATTTGCAAGGTTGCAGGTAACCTCAAATATTATCAGAATCCAAGTTGACTTAAAATCTACTTATGGCTAGTAGTGTCTAACACTAATAAACTGTGAACAGGATTTGGCTATTGAGCTTTCTTCTCGTCAAGTGTTCAGTCAACCTCACAAACAACACTGTCAAATGCGTCTACTCCGGTCACTCCTCTTGTTGCTCGTTGTATCTTAAGCTTGGTACTTGGCACGGAACTCACACCATTGCTTGATGACGAATCCATTCAAGGTAACATTTTATTGGATTTTGTTTGGATTAGTAATCTTCATCAATTGTGATGGTTTTATTCTTATTTGAGATATACTTGGTGCATTAAGAAATGTACGCAATGTGCACCTAGCTGGGGAAAGCTTGGCATTCTGGGCTCTGTTTAATACGCAGTGATGTCCCATTATACTTTGATAGGCTATGCAAGTACTACAGGCCAATTTGTGTGTGCCGCTGTCACTGGATACTTCATTCTATAGCATGTGCAGCTAATTCCAAAGGAGTTGATGGACAGTTTGCAGGTAAATTAGTGCTCTACTTAATCCAATTTATCTTCAAAATCAGATTTTTTCCAATATATGTATCGAAGAATTCTTTATGCTATTTGCTTTAGTGTTGACATGGAATCCTTAAGTTCACCTGGAGTAATCCCGTAATTTTACTACAATACTACTATAATGAGTAATGTTAAATAATTGGTCACATGGCCAGATGGCCTATTCATACATTAACCGAGAGAGGCTGTCCGCATACCCTAGTTTTATGTATCTTTTGATGCATTTGGTTCAAATTATATGTTCTTGAAATATACACTTTCCCAGATTGCTCAATTTCATGCCTCAATGGCCTTGGAATTGAGTGATGATATTTACCATACACAATATTGCAACACACCAACTGCAGTTGTTTTTGTTCTGTGGTAAACTAGAAACATATGATAACACAATTGAAGTGGTGACATTCTTGACCTGGCAGTTTATAATTGGTCTTTAAGCTTTCCTAGAAAGCTAACCACTCTGTGGTTGCTTCTCCCCCTCCCTTTTTTTCTTTTCTTTTCTTTTTTTTTTTTGTTGGATTTTTTTTAGCAAATTTTTGACCAAATGAGCATTCGGGACAGTTAAAGAGGAGAAGATATGGGAAAAAGTACTGGATTGTTTGCTGAATTTTCAATGCAGCAAGAAACTCTGGTTTGAAAGAAGACCTTATAATAAGACAATGAGATTTGAAAATTTGTTTTTGATTGCGAACACTTGCAGTTCTTGGTTGCAGAATAGTCAACGAGTTTCTGCAATCTGGGCCATTGCATGATGTAAAGCCATTTGTGGATGGCGACTTGCTGCTCCCTGAATTTTCGTTAGATAACACCCTTAGCTGCGTAGTCCATTATTTCAAAATTCCGATTTTGATCATAATCGCTTCAACGATTAGATCTTATTTTTTTCCATGAAATATAGGCTGGGGTACAATACTAGGATGTACGAAAAAGATATTTTCTTGTAATACACAAATATATTGGCTCCTTATTTTGGAAAAAGGAACTTTTCCCACAACTTATCAATTAATGGTGGTCTGGCTGTATGTCTCCACTAACACCCGCGAAGACAATCTTTTTTTCCTTGGACAAGGAAAGAACAATGCAAGTACACACATGAATCACCCTTTCAGGTGATAAATAGTAACTCTGAGAAAATAGAAGAAGATTTGAGAAAAAATGAAAATCAAACTTCAGCCCAACTAACCCTGTTCCCGTTTCCAAACATAATTAAATTTGGTGAAAGTCTACAAAGGTAGCCGATATAACAGATCATTTTCAAAAAAAAAAAAAATAACTAGAGCAACAACTAGAAGCACAATGCAGATGTAAAGTAGAAAAGTGACAAAAAAACGTATAATACAAAGAAGTGAATGAAATAAAACAAAAGAACGAAAAACTCTATATATTGGAATTTAGCATGGCAACTCTTGTAGCCTTCTATCCTATCGTTCATCTTTTGTTTCTTCTTCACCAACTCTTGTGTCAACAAGGTGATGATTTCTCAATGACTACTAAGAACTGTTGAGAGACCGGCAAAAACCATTGGATTAATAATCGGCAAGACAATTCGGATCTTCACTTCGTAATTAACACCGAATAATTGGGATATAAATTGCCATGAGACACTCCATGAGAGATCTTAGATACTCTGAGAGAGCTGAAAGAGACAGGAAGAGATGCTGCTTTTAAAATTTTTTTTACAAGGGTGGTGGGTTCTTTCTTTTTTAGCGAGAGGGAAGTGTCTTTCTTTTTAAAGTGGGGAGTAGATATCCAAATTCCTGATATCCCTTGTTACACACGAAAAAACACCGAATGAAATATAACAATAAAATTATATTACGTTATAATTGTTATTACGGTTAGGGGGGGGGGGTGGGGAGGATGATATTAGTAGCGGATGATCAGCAGGAGCAGGAGCAGGATGAGGAGGAGGAGGCACGTTCGAGGAGGAGGAGGAGGAGGAGGAGGATGAGGAGGAGGATGCGGAGGAGGATTC
>PYUH01000145.1:126010-170849 GCA_016808085.1 Suaeda aralocaspica
ATTATTATTATTATTATTATTATTATTATTATTATTATTATTATTATTATTATTATTATTATTATTATTATTATTATTGAATAGAAGGGGCTGACGACTTCCCTTTTAAACAATTGGTCCTGATTCCTAACGAAACAACTATCAGTTGTTAATTATCTTGCATTTTCTGTTTTTGAAAGATTATAATGCAAGCTACATTAGAAGTGGGATAGTATGTGTCTTGAAGTTGTGTTCCGGATTTTTTGTTGCCTTTTCCCTAGTGAAAATTTGGTAAAGGAGACATTGATATTTTAAAAAATTCCCCTTGTTTTTGGTAGTGCTGTTCTTACAGTCTTACCTTAGGTGAGTTCTTTTCATGATTAGATTTTCTTCTACTTTAACTTATTGTCCCCTATACATGATATGACATGCCAATGTCTCACCCCGCGATTGTTGAAATTGGATCTTGTTTTGTTCCTTGTGCAGGACATACTCCGTCTTCTCACTCTCTGGTTCAATCATGGGGCAACTGCTGAAGTTCAAACAGCTCTTCAGAGGGGATTTCAGCTTGTCAGTATTGACACATGGCTGGCTGTTTTACCTCAAATTATTGCCCGAATACATTCTAATAATCACGCTGTTAGAGAACTTATACAATCACTTTTAGTTCGGATTGGACAAAGCCATCCTCAGGTTTGTCTTCATTTTTTTTATATCTAGTAACTTTCAGAACCATGGTAATTGCTGAAGAATATGTAGAAGTGTCAAAAACTCAAAGTGATAAGTGTACACTTCAGAAAATGGACATCTTACTACATTTAAGTTGAAATTTTTTTTTTTTTTGTATCATAAATGGACTTTTAAAGCCATCATATCCAAAATGAATGATTTTGTTTTTGTGCTTGCAAGGGATTTCAGTATCTCTTGTAAGCTTGGTAGGGTTGGATGCACTCCTTGCTTCAGTGGGGCCACTTGGCATATGCCAGAATGTGTTTATGCCTTTTAAAATCCCTGATTAAGTTGTTCAGAAAAAAAAAAAGAAAAAAAAAAAGAAGCCTCTGCTGTGCTGAAAATTTTGTCAAGAAATAATTTTCCAATCTACTTTGGATTGACCCTAGTTTTACATATTACTATCACTAAGATCTAGCATCTGTTTAAATTAATCTATATCCTATAATATCTTATATTGTATATATGGCAAGCCTTGCCATGTTTATGCCTTTTTTGGTCATTATTCGTTCTGGTATCAGGGCTTTATATTTTCCGCCACTTGCAAAAATTCCACCATTACTTGCAGTAGTGACCAACTGACGTGTACTGTGGTTAGTGGCTTGTCTGGACTCTGAGGTGTCCCATTCCAGCTGGGTCTTATTTTCAGTAACAATTCAATTTGACCTACCTTATTTCCCAAAGTTGTTCAGCATGAGTTCATAGCATTGTCTGATAAAAATTGACAATTGAAGACTTCAACGTATTGTACTTTCCCTTTTTACATCAACTACCTATTGTGATCTTTTTAACATGTAGATAGTAGTCAAAAGATGAGAAGTTAGTTTAGGAAAGGGAGGAAGGACGATAATATGGGCTCAATAGAGGAAGTCTTTACATTTTCCCATCAATTTGAATTCTGTGAAAGTTAGAAGCTTATGGATTCAGGTTAACTCGGAGTAAAACATACTTCATGGAGTGCCATTTAAGTACTGGGAGGAGACGAAGTGAGGATGTGGTAACTTTTGATGGTAAGGAACTACCGGTTAGTAAGTGATTTAACTATCTTGGATCAATTTTGCAGAGGAATGGAGATACCAAAATGATACAATAAAAGTTCTATAGGACATAAGTAAGATCTGCATTACTTTACTTTATGGGTCAGATTGTTAAGCAGTTTAGAAGGAGCATATTAAGAAGTTGGGTGTGGTAGTAATGCGTATGTTGAGGTGGATGTGTGGTAATACTTTGAGAGACAAAATAAGAAATGTAGATACTAGGAAGAAAGTTGAAGTTGCCAATATTGAAGACAAAATATGAGAGAACCGGTTACATTGATTTGGGCATGTGGAAAGAAAATCAACAGGTGCATCTGTTGGAAGGATAGAGGGTTGGGATGACAAGGGCCTCTGGAGGGGTAAGGGTACCAAAGATGACTTTGGATGGAAGAAGTTCAAGCGGACATGGAAAAGATGGGTTTACAATTTATTTGGCTCTTCATAGAAATCGATGGAGAAGAAGGATAATACAAGATGGGTATGGGTTCATGCAGGCGACCCCATCTTTATGAAATTAAGGTTTTGATATGATGACGATGAGGTAGTTGTTTTCAATGAGAAACGTACTAGGTAGTTTTAAAGGACTTTTGGTCATGATAATATAATATTTTTCTTGTTTGAACAATGATTCTAGGCTTCATGGTTGTTTGGCCATCCTGGTTAAGATGTATTATTCATTGTCTAATTCTTGTTACTTTTTTAATCCTTTTACATGGAAGTTTCTCATATCTACACCATCATAACATTATGATATTTTTGCACAGGCTCTTATGTATCCTCTTCTTGTGGCTTGCAAATCAATAAGTGATCTACGCAGAGCAGCAGCTCAAAGAGTAGTTGATAGAGTACGACAGCATAGTAGTGCCCTTGTAGATGAGGTAAACTAGGGAGTGATATTACATTTTACTTCCATATAGTACATCTGCAACTTAGCAAGGTCTTAATTTTAATTTTATATGCACAGGCTCAACTTGTATCAAAGGAGCTAATTAGAGTGGCAATATTATGGCATGAAATGTGGCATGAAGGACTGGAAGAAGCTAGTCGTCTATATTTTGGAGAACACAATATTGAGGGAATGTTGAAGGTTCTTGAACCATTGCATGAAATGCTAGAGGAAGGTGCAATGAGAACCAACATTACTATTAATGAGATGACGTTCATTCAGGTGGTTCTTTACCCTATAATTGCATCAACTACCCTCAATTAGTTAGTTTTGTTTCTCCCATAAAATTCAGCATAATCTTTGGAGTCCAAAATCCAATTTATTCCTCCCTGGTTTTTTGTGCAATAAATGTGACAAAGTCATCTGTGAAAGTGAGTTGATTGATAGTTTTTGCTTGGATCCAGACATACCGCCAGGACTTGCTTCAAGCTTATGAATGCTGCATGAGATACAAGAGAACTGGGAAAGATGCAGAACTTACTCAGGTATACTTCAAAAAAGTATTCATTTCCTTTCATTAGAAAGTTGACGTTATTGCTCCCAGATACAGAATCAAGTTGATTAATATGGTCGTTTTTGAATAATGTATCAGTATGTTTCTGTTTATTGCCTTGCAAATGGCATGTGTGGAATTTAGGTATAGGACATATCCTTGGCTTGGTGCACAGAGGTTTGGTCAATTGTGTTAAAATTTGCAAAATAGTTAGCAAAGCTGCAATCAGTTCTAGAAATGTGATGTATGATTCATCTTCAATCCAAATTAGGATTAAAAGTAGTTTCTGAGCGATGTACATAATATCTTACAAAGGAAAAGATAAAACCTGTCAAGACTTTAGAATCATATTAAAGTTCTGGATCAATATAATTCATACTTCAAGTTTCACTGGATGAACAATTCTATAGTGGTCAATCTCTCTGCACCTTGTGATAATACCATAATAAGCAATTCCCATTCCAGCTTCTTTCCTCAACCCGGAACTTTCCATACAATTGGCTGGGATATATACGATACTGCTTTTATCCTTATGTTACTAATGTTAGATTGATGCCTCCTGTCAGGCTTGGGACTTGTATTATCATGTCTTCAGACGAATAGATAGGCAGCTCCAGTCACTTACTACTCTCGACTTGCAGGCATGAATCTTCTTCATCCTATTTTATGTTGCATCTATTCATCTAATTAGAAGTTATGTCACTTTACAATAGTGTCTTATTGTTTGGGTTTTGTTTCCACAATTCCATTACCAGTCAGTTTCACCCGAGTTGCTGAGCTGCCGGAACTTAGAACTTGCAGTTCCCGGTACCTATCGTGCTGGTAAGTAAGAATTGCTATATTAAAAAAGTACAATCATGTGTCTTAACTACTTAATGTTTTTATTGGCATTATATACCTGCTAGATTTACCGGCGGTGACGATAGTTTCATTTGCACATCAACTTACTGTAATGACCTCTAAACAAAGGCCACGTAAGTTGACCATCCATGGTAGTGATGGAGAGGATTATGCTTTTTTACTCAAGGGACATGAAGACTTGCGTCAAGATGAACGTGTGATGCAGGTATTTTTCTATGATACGATGTGCTTGCAAATACACTACTTTGTGAAGGTAGCTCTTTTGCTGGCTACTGATATCATGGGGTTATCTTTTGCAGCTGTTTGGTTTGGTAAATACTCTTCTGGAGAATTCTCGAAAAACCTCTGAGAAAGATCTCTCCATCCAGCGATATTCTGTTATTCCTTTGTCTCCAAATAGTGGTTTGATTGGATGGGTGCCTAATTGTGATACTTTACATCACCTTATAAGAGAGTACAGAGATGCCAGAAAGGTTATTTGAAACTGATTGAATTTAAAAAAAAAAAATATGATTTAGCAATATAACTGTTTAAGCATATCTCTGAACCTTAAGACTTGATGTTTCTTAGATCACCTTGAATCAAGAGCACAGGTTAATGCTCAGTTTTGCACCAGACTATGATCATTTGCCACTCATATCTAAAGTAGAAGTTTTTGAATATGCTTTACAAAATACCGAAGGAAACGATTTAGCAAAGGTGTGTACATGTCTTGTATTCTTAAGACGTCTCTTCTCACTTTTCTTCTCATATTCCTTTCATCTTGAGAACTTGAACATATTGTTTGACAGGTACTCTGGCTAAAAAGTCGCACATCTGAAGTCTGGCTGTACAGACGAACTAATTATACGAGGAGTTTAGCAGTAATGAGCATGGTATGCATGATATCTGGTTTTTTGCTGCATGACTTTATTCAAAAACTATACTCTAATTCTAAGTTTTATCCTCAATTAAGATTTACTGTTAAGATATGCCCCAAGATTAATCTCAGATATAACAGATCCATTTATAAAAAAAATTATACCCTACTATATATACTCCTTTTCTTCACAAAGAGGCTACACCTTGCTGTGATTTATTTCAATTGTGACAGATCATATCATACTAGGATAGTAGGATAGCTTTTGGGTCATTTCCTGTCTGTAATTTGTCTAGGGTTAGGATTCATTCTGTGACGAATGGAATTTTTGCTGTCAAGAAGGTTATCCTTATTGCTTTCTTTCAATTATTTATTCTTTAGTTTGTTAACTTGTTGGTAATGATTTTTTTGTCAGTGTTGTTTTCTGTTCAACTGCTTCCGTGATATTTGCCTAGTGTGTATAAGCAACTTTAGTCTATGCGTCTTTTACCCTTGCTATCCTGGATATTGTGTCTTAGTTTAGGCTTATCATTCATTTGGTGGAGGGTTGAAGAAGAAAGTCCTTGGACCTTAGACCTAAGTCTGCTGCATCATATCCGCTGGACCCTGGTTTGGAATTCACTTGCTATGCACCATTAGCATCGTAAAGTAGGGTGTCGTTCACTTTATACACTTAAAAGATAACTTATATTTTAGTCTGTTATTGGAAAATCTGATAGTACACATCGCACATGATCATTCTTCTGCTACTTAGTAACTTTCCAATTTGCTAACACATTCGTGTTCAATGTTTATCAGGTGGGTTACCTTCTTGGCTTGGGTGATCGACACCCAAGTAACATTATGCTAAATCGTTACAGGTAGTGATCCTTAAGTAGCTTAGTTAATTTAATTATGAATTGGCTTATCTTAATTTGTACTGTTTTACAGTGGAAAAATACTGCATATTGATTTTGGAGACTGCTTTGAAGCATCCATGAATCGAGAAAAATTCCCTGAAAAGGTGCAGCATACCTCTCCATCAACTCAGTGAATCTTACCGTAACCCTTCAAGTAATTTTATGACAGCAAATTCATGTAATTGGATCATTTTATGATGTGCAGGTGCCTTTCCGCTTGACTAGAATGCTTGTGAAAGCTATGGAAGTCAGTGGAATAGAGGGTACCTTCCGGACAACATGTGAAAATGTGATGGAAGTTCTTAGAACAAATAAGGACAGTGTCATGGCTATGATGGAGGTAATTGTCTGCATATTTCCAGCTTGACAATTTAAGACTATTGGTTTTGTTTCTTTATTTGTAACTTAGTAAGACTTGCTCTGGAGACCTATACTGTCTGGTCTTGGTTACTCTTAGTAGTTTAGATTTGTTATATTAGTTTCTGTTTGCTTTTGAGGTGTTACAAAGTACAAACTCTTTTGTGGTTGGCTTGTTCTGTTTGTTGACTCTCTAACCCACAATATGCCTTTTTTGGGGTTTAGGCTTTTGTCCATGATCCTCTTATTAATTGGCGGCTTTTCAACTTCAATGAAGTTCCACAAATCTCTACACTTGCAAGTGCTCATGTCCCTGCTGCCGTTAATACTGAAGAATCGTCTACTAGTAACAATCTTTCACATCCTCAGCGTGGAGTTCGAGAGAGAGAACTACTTCAGGTTTGAGAAACTTTCACTACAAACTTGTATTGCTGTTATCTTCTAATATTAAACTTATCATCTTTCTTTTGCCATCCTAGGCTGTTAATCAACTCGGAGACGCTAACGAGGTTCTAAATGAACGTGCTGTTATGGTTATGGATCGAATGAGTAACAAGCTTACTGGGCGCGACTTTTCTACAGCTTCAACATCTAATGGTGCAAGCCAATATGCAGCAGATATTAGTAACCTAGGATCAGGAGATACTCGTGAAGCTGAACATGGCTTGTCTGTCAAACTACAGGTTCAAAAGCTGATAGATCAGGCTACTTCATATGAGAACCTGTGCCAGAATTATGTCGGGTATGAGCTCTTGATCTCTTATTATATATCCTGGTAAATGCCACACACAACACACATACCAATAATAATGATGTTGATAACAAAAATGAAAGAATATGGGATACAATTACTTTTGCAGAAAGATCGCATTGGATACAGGTACTGTGCCAGTGTGCCGTATAGGCATACATCATACTCCCTCTGTTTCAAAAAGATTGTTATGTTGACATTTTGCATAGTATTTACCTTAATATCTCCTATTATGCTTTATAAAAAATTATAAAAATTTGAGATTTTAAAACTGCGCATCTACTCGAATATGGATATGTTTTTGTCTTATATATCATAAAGATTTTTCTTAGTCAAACTTTCTCACAAGCATTGTAAAATGGAGGGAATATATTTCCACCATTTGGCTTGCAAAATTTTGTAAAGCTTTTCTTGAAAAATATTTGTAGATTAGATTTCAGCCTTTATTATATCATTAGATAATGATTTAAGTTTGTTGAGAGCCAATAGGAAAGATATCTACTTGACATTATTTTTCACAGAAGCCAGATTTTGAAATTGGAGCGCACCAGTGATGTGCCTAGGGAAAATTAATTTTTATATTTGATGTTTGTTTGATGAACTGATCTCATATCTAATTTAAATTTTTACATTTTCAGGTGGTGCCCATTTTGGTGAATAGCTGCTATAAATGATATGTTATTTGTAAATATTTGCACTATTTCTTCCTCATTATCATCATCATCAACATTGTATAGATATCGTCATTGTACATATGTGGTTGTTGTGTATAAATGTCATAATGCAATGAAGAATCATGAATGTATATATAATAGCAGATTCTTCTTGGAAATGATTTGTGGTGTTTTAGAAGGTTGTGATAAAATCTCAAATGTCATAATGCAATAAAGGATCTTGATAAATTGTGTTATAAGAAATTGCAACGATATGGTTTTGGAAGTTCAAATATGAGTTTAGGTTTAAATAACATAATTTTGGCAATCGCTTTTTTTTTTTTTTGAAAACTAGTTATCATTGTCATTGATTTCCCCTTGTTAGGAACTTCGTGAAAAGCTTGTCTTCCATCCCTTGTTAAACGAAACAAAGAATAAAAAAGATGGGAATTTCAATTATGAAAGATGTTACAAAATTAATTAAAGAGCAGAAGTGATATGAGTTTTAAGGAATTTTCAAATGAGGAGAATGGGAGGAATGTCAAGGATTGGAGGGAGTAATTTGGATTAATTAATTGAGAATATGTTAATTTGAGGAGTAACATAAAATTTGCACCGTTTTGGTGTTTCGTCGTCTTACACTGCTTTTTGCATGTAAATAACACTAGTACTCTACAAATTACTCTTGATTTTAACTTCAAAAAACCCTATATTTTTCTTTATGAGAATTTTTTAAGGATACAAACATATAAATAATGTAAAGGTTTTAAATATGTCAAAGTGTCGAACCCTAATCAAAACACACTATAAATAAACACTTTTAATATGTACTCTACTTTTGTTAACAACTATTCACAACAGTAAGGTCATACTTGTGGCAATAGTTTTTTCCATTTCATACTTACTACTTTCGTATCATAATAGAGCATTCTCAATAGGTTTATTCTACTGCCACATCATTAAAAGGACAAACCTATCATGAAGAAAGCTTTTACCAATAATAGACTAACATCATAGAGGTTCATGCATGAGACCTAAAAAACTATATTTTTATTTTATTTTGTTTTAATTGTAATATTTTTCTTTATCCAAAATGTCATATATGCATATACAAACCTTTTTTTATTTTTAAATCTCTCCTTATTTTGAACCTCAAATGTTATGGGTAACAATAAAGGGTTTGTTTATGAAACTAAAAGTATAGAAAACAAATATCATGATAAAACACTTGTTGTGGATACTCTTATTTGCAACTTTTGAGCTTGCACGTCATCCTATGTAATTTTTTTTAACCATCAAATTACAAACATACCGATGGCATTATTTTGTAATAGTCCAATCCACCACCAACCATCACCACTAGCTAGTCTAACCACCACCACTCCACCACAGCAACAATCAACCGTTGCCGCCACACCAAAAGTTGACCACCTATCCACACCAATGACGACATCTTCCATCACCCAATTGAACCACCACCACCGGTCCACCACCACAAATTGAACACCACCACAAATTCGAACAAATCGAAAACCACCACCACAAACTCGAACAATTCAAACACACCACGAACTCAAACAATACAAACACTCAAATCACAAATTCAAACCAGATCAAACCCTAAAATTACAACAAGATTAAACCCCTAAATTTCAAAATCCTTAAATCCCTAAATTTCGAAACATAAACCAAGTAGCCAACTAATTTACCAAACATGAGAAAAGTAAATAGCTTAGCACACTATCGCGCAAACAATAAAATATGCAAGCAGCCCCCAAGCACATAGCTTGCGTACAACGAGAAGTCAGGAACCAAACACCCAACACACTTACAAACAAATGAAGAAGATAAAGCATCATCATTAAGCTCATCAATGGCGGCATCTTCAATTTCTCTCTCATCCCTAACATTCTCTCACTTACATCTTCATCGTCTTCAATCTCTCACCTCTCCTCATCCTCCAATTCAACTCCATCTCCTTCGAACTTTCCCCACTCTTCAAGCTTCTCGCAGAACCGCTTCTCAGGTACTATCTCTCTCTTACAATCGCACGAATTTTTTAACCTTTTCTTCGCAAAATACCTAAAAAATCATGAATTTTTCGATTAGGAAAACGATGGATTCATCAATGATAGCCGTAATTGGAGTCAATTTAACCTCGATGGTTACGAAGATGATGATGATTATGATGATGACGATGACGATGATGATGAACAGGAAGATCGAAGCTTAGATTTGTTAATTAGGTTTGTGGAAAATATATTCAGAAAAGTTTCGAAACGTGCTCGTAAAGCTGTTCGATCAGTTCTTCCTCCCGCCATTTCCACTAAATTGGTGCGTCTTTTTTATTTAAATCGATTTTTCCATCAATTTTAATCTTCTTATATCTCAATTTATGTATGTTTTACTGTATTTACTCGATTTTCTAGTGTAAATAATTACAGCAGTGATTTAGATAAGGTTATATACTTAATTTCTAATTAATCTGTAAATTAGTTATTTGTGATAATAAATTAGATGGTATGTGGTAACTCAAACTTTTGTTATTTAAATTTTTTCAATGATAAATGTATAATACAATTAAAATAGTGATTTGTTAGTGTTTTCTGATTTTTAATTAAGCTTTAGAAGCTATATGCTTAAATAATGATTTATATATTGGAATTCGTTGAAGGAAGATTACTCTTGTTTAGAATTTCGTGGCGTTAGTTTGTTCTAAATATCACTTTTCGTGTTTGATAGGTGGGTTTTGCCGTCAATGGGATGATAATATTGTCATTTTTGTGGGTGTTGAAGGCGTTTCTTGAGGTAATGGTTCAGTTGTGCACTTTGAAATGACTTCTTTAATTTGGCGTTTCAATGTTTCACTGTTTGTATAACACCACAGTCTGCACTCTCCGTAGCTGTTGATATATATCTTATCTATTGACTGCCTAAAAACAATATGCACTTACGCAGCATTATATCTTAGATGGGATTAACTAATGAATTCTGAGAAGCCATAAAATTACAATCATACGAGTAGTTGATTGAAGAAGTGGGAAGTGTTAGTTGCTTTTTGTCATATAAACATCCATCTGGCTTTCTTTGTATGTGTGGACAATTTTGAACTACTTGGGACTCTGATTTCGATGAGTATTAAAAGTCTGATATGGTCTTATCAAAGGTCTTTCTAAAGAAGTGATGTCATTTTTCTTGGATATGTCTTTTTGAGGGCTAACCAATAAATCACTGTTTTTCTTGTAGTGAACTAATGCTTCCCTTATAGGACATGTTGGGATTGAGGTTAGCCATTTAAGGGTAATAAAAGTCACCAAGAATAATGAACGGGTATAATAATGATGCTAAAAGAGAACTAGAAGGGGATAAAGAAAGTTACTAGTGGAGGTATGAAGGGAGAGATAGAGAGATTATTACCGCTACATAATATGGGAATTCTAGTTAGCCACCCCCACACTACGAAAATCATCCGCATTGAGGGCCATAGTCTCCTCTCCCTCCCTGCACTAAGCCACCAACACTACCTTATTCTCCTTGCAATCACATTGTCAAAATTTTTAATTTTACCTTACAACTACTCATTAACATCCTCATTTCTTTATTTTGAGTTTTATTGTTTCATTTAAACCCTTAATACATCACCGCCGTCCAAGCATGTCATTTGCATGGACTAGGAAAATTGCAAGTAGTCTATGTTTCCTTCTCTATTCTAGACTTTATGGTTAATTACATGTGTCATATCTCATAGTTGTGAATTTTACATTCAAAAATGCAAAGAAGAAGTTAAAACACTATTTTCTCACTTGTTTAAAGATTATTTACTACAAACACTATTTCCTCAGTTGTGTAAAGATTATTTGGTACTACAATCTTCTTAGATTGTAACTAGTTGCATCGTTTGTGGGTTTCCCTTGTTTTTTGCATGATTAGGAGTCAATCTGAGGTTTCACCATTCTCCTAGATTTGGTTACATCGTTTATGAGCAATTTTTGGCTCCAACACTGGTGTATGAGAGGGCTATTCTTGACGGCAAATTGTATAGTCACTAATGTGGGCAATTGCCTTGTGAACATGCTATTGAGTCGTTACCCTGAATTTGATACTTCTATAAAACTATAACACAACGACACAAGTATTTTTTGGGCTTCACTTATTTTTGTCCGTCCTTTAACATTGAACACAGGTCATTTGTACTCTTGGAACTGTTGTATTTGTGAGCATTTTGCTTACCCGTGGGGTATGGTCTGGAGTACTATACTTGCAAGAAGGCCGCAGCCGCTATATGAATGGAATTGATGTTGATGATCAATCTGCATGGAACAGAGCACGACCAGCAAGTTGAGGTTTCTGCTATTTTTTTTAATCTGTCTAAAGTTTCACTGGATAAACAGTTAAACACGTCTTTGCCTTCAGAGAATAAAACAATGCCAGCCATAACAAATAGCAGTCTTCAGAGGAGCCATATTTTATCATCATGCCAGGATATCTTTCTCTGACCCGGAAGAGGATGGGCTTGGATAAATATTTTAGTGGTCAAGTCCCTGAGTGCTGAAGCAGTCGGTCTGCAGTGACCACATCGAGTTGTTGTGGAGATTTTTTAGTCGCAATCCCTTTGTATAGAGTAATACTTTGATATTCTTTATCAATAGGACGAAATTAGACCAAAATGATGCAGGATATTGAAGCTACTCTAATAAATTTAATACAAGTAATATAGCGACATATTTTTTTATGCCACTTTGCAAAAATTATGTCAACTATATATTTATATACTGTATATAAGTTGTGTCAATATAATTAAGTTATATTTATCAAAGTTTGGTTTTGTACTGAATCAAAGTTTGATTTTGTAAGACTGCAAGAGCCATAAATCTTCATTGCGGAATGTGCTTTGAAAACATATACGGATTATTTTCGTTTCATACTTTTGTTAAAAGAAGTATATGCAAATTACCAAAGTGTTTTGGTTCAACTGGTAATCTTGGTTCGTGCTTGAATCAATTAATTAGACTCTAAATGAGAATTGACATTTTTATGAAGCATAATCAAATTTACAAGAGAATCCAAATTATAAAATGGTAACAATCAACCAGTACAATCTGCTACATTACATACATGTCAGTGATGCCACCAACCTACTATAGCCAACTAAGAGCAACCTTATACAGCAGCGACCATATTATTGCAAGATTTGATCATATTAAGCCCTGCTTTAACAAATTAGTGTAAGTGTTTTTGGGGTAAATGTTACCATCACTGTCCTCGTATTCTTCATACAGGTGTGGCTTCCATTGAGAGGAATCTTCTTTACGTCGAATATGATCCCATAGTTTTTTAGCATCATCAATTGATGTAATCTCGTGAAAGCTCGCGGTGTTAGGGATGCCTAAACAGCTCATGCCTCGCTGATGACAAGGTCCGTGAAAATGCTTCTCAAATGCTCTCCTACCCTTGTAGGGGTAGTTGCCACATATCTCGCACTTGTATTCAAGTGCGAGCCCATGTAGCTTATACAACCAATACGGTATAGGTCTTCGGTCCCAATCCAAAGGAACCTTGTTGCCAGAAGCCTTCTTCTCATCCTCATCACTGTCATTATCCATCACATAATTTAGGGGATCGTCATGGGTGCGATCTTGAGCTAATTCTTCCGCGGTCATTGCTTGCTTGTTCTCTACGTGCTGTCGTGTCTGTTCAAGCGTGTCTTTCAATAGCTCACACAATTTAACAACTTTGGCTTCCATGACTGCCGTTCCCTTAAGATTATTATTATGTTTACTTTCTTTCTTGAAGTGAGTTGGGTGTAATTTGTCCAAAGGAGTGTTTTTAACAAGCAAAAGCCTCCCTGCCCTTTGTTGAAGGGTACCCCCGGATTTGAGTCCCAAGCAATCTAACGCATGTTTAAGCCTATCAAGTCCTAGGTCCATAAGACTCTCCAACGTGGTGCACTCTTCCAGTTCCAATTGCTCCATCACATCACGACTCGTTGTCGTAGTCCTTGACCGCTTCTGTCCCACAACAACTCCACCTTCAACCTCGAATTCAGACTCGATGTTCTTGAACAGCCTATCCAAAAACATCAAAGGTTTCGCCCGGTTTACAAAAGAAACCAAGTAGTCTAGGACTCCTTCTATGTATTCTTTGTACTGCCGTGTGCCTTTGTATTTGTTAGGAATAATGGCTTCATCAACTGTAGGAAATTTGTTAAGATAATCGACATATGTCAAAGGATATCCAAATTTTGAATTAACAAACAAGTTATAAAACTCATGCAAATCTAAGTACCTTCCAAACTCTTCCTCTCCACTAAAAGGTACGTTCAATGTTTGTAGTTGTGCCAAAATGTTGTGTACAGGCTCTCCATCACGAACCACCCTAGAGGCCGCTTTCGGATTGCGGTGGTTCGATGCTTTTACCTCCTTTAACATGGTGTAGAACATGTCAAAAGCCTTCTCATTATTGTTGTTGTTGTTGTTGCTAGTACCACGCAACTCCATGACCAAAACCTTTAATTAATTTTGATTGATCACTGAATAAATTTTTCCTCACCTTTTTTTTTAGTATTTGCTCGTACACTAATGCTAATTGCAGTGAGTTGGAAGCCTATATAATAAAATCCTAAACTAATCCTATCAATATTCGAAGTCCTACCTTCTAGGTTAATTAGTTTGAGAGCTTTTATATATGACATAATAAGATATATTTATTCATTAAAATTAAGTTTTTTTAGTATTAGAAAGTAAGTAGGTGCATAGTAACTTGAGTTGATTTTAAGCTAACTAAAACTCAAAAAAGTATGACTCGAACTCAATAAAAAATAACTTGAGTTAATGTTATGGTAAATTTAGCGCAAAAAAAATGTAGTTTCAAACCCGATGTACAATAATTACCGTATACATCGACTGTATATAAAACTTTGGTACAGAGTAATTGATGTTTTTGTGTGTGTTAAGGAGCCACAAGAATAATTGGTGAGAATCGATCTTGGAATCTCCTGCAATCAAAAGATAAACTCCAACCAATTAAGTTATTTCTCACTATGAGTGATACACTTGGTCCATGCATGAATCAATTAATACTCTCACTTTGTACACTCTTTGTATTAGTATAGTCAAATGACTTCACATAATTACCTAAAAACATTGCATTACATGTCAACTTTGTAGTAAGGTTTTCAAGGCAGACATTTAATACCGCGTTTTAAAGAATATTGACATTATTTAGTTGTCACATAATTGTAATTATTCATCACCTTTCACAAAATTTCCCTAGTTTTTCTTCTTTTCTTTAATTCACAGCCATTAAAACTTTCCTGTTAAGATCCCTTTGTTACTCTCTAAAACTAAATTAATTTTTCCATTTATGGCATGTTAATCACCTATAAGTCTTATGTATTAAAGTTAAGCAAATTTTCTTATTAAAACTCAAAGATTAATACTACAGTCTACATCTCCTTATAATTCTCAACTTAAAAACACACGTACAAAAATCTTGTTATCTTAGTCTTACTCCTTCATTTTATTACATTATCAAAGTTCAAAACATTCATTTTAATTTCAAAACAACATGAACATTGAAAAGGGTAATACAATGGATATTGACGACGATGGACGCATCAAAAGAACGGGTTTTTCTCTTCTCTAATATTATTTTTTTAAAATAAATCCAAATTTTTTTTGTTTTGAATTCATTTTAAGCAAATTATCTTTTTATTTTTTGTTGATATATAAAATACTAATTGATGTGTTTATTTTCATTTCATGGTGTTATAAATTAAGGTACGTTGCTTACGGCAAGTGCACATATCATCACAGCAGTGATTGGGTCAGGAGTTTTATCGTTAGCATGGGCCGTGGCCCAAATGGGTTGGATCGCTGGGCCCATAGTTCTTTTGATATTCTCCATTGTTACGTGGTATGCTTCTACTTTACAGGCTGATTGTTACAGAAATCCAATCACTGGCAAGAGGAATTACACTTACAAAGAATCTGTAAGATCTATCCTAGGTATAACTTCCTTTGTTTGTAAAAACTAAACTCCTATATATATATATGGAAATGTTAATGTTTCAAATTTGGACGTAGGCGAATTGAGTAGGTTATTTAATTATCTTTGTAGAGCTCATAATGCATAGTGGCCTAGTGGATAGATTACTAGTTTATGTGAGGAAGGTCAAATGATCAAACCTTGATAAGCCAAATTTTACAACTTTTTCATATTTGTATAGTTTTTTTCCTTCTCGATTTAGCTTTTTTAATTTAATTTAATTTATATTCCTTTCTAATTTAATTGCATTTTCATATAGTCCACTTTCATTTGGTTGAAGTATATATTTCATATGCTTTGTTTATTTATAATTTTTTAATACTATAAATAATTTTGGTTTAAAATTTAATTATGAATTAAAGCCAAAGAATCAATTATGAACTAGCTAGCTAGGCCGGAACTTTTTTAAGGGGTACTTTCATAATTGATGGTGACCCGACCACCATGCACCAAGCAATGGCTACGTCACTCTATGTTTTTATGTTTTACTAATCTATCATAGAAATATTTATACATTTCGTGTACCGTTATTCCTTTCTTAACTCTTGATAGTTATAACAAAAATGATGGTAATAACAAATTTTACTTCCCTTTTTATAAATAGGTGGAAGAAAATACACATTGTGTGCAATAGCTCAGTATTCCAACTTTATTGGAGTGTCAATAGGTTACACAATCACGGCATCCATAAGCATGGCGTAAGAATTTCTTAAAATCACCATATATATATGTTACAAAGTCAAATGCAAATATACTTATACATAGATGTAATATAAGCTAAGTGTGGTAACTAGAAAGTAATATCACAAATGCATTTTACTACTACTTGTTATGTAATTTTTTTAAGTATTTTACAAAAATAAATGGTTGCTTGCATATTGTAAATTTCAGGGCTGTTAAACGGGCTATATGCTTTCATAAGGAGGGCCATCAAGTAGGATGCCACACAAAAAATAACCAATACTTGTTAATTTTCGGATTTGTACAACTATTTGTAAGCCAACTTCCAAACTTTCACAAGCTTTCATGGCTCTCAATTGTTGCTGCTATCATGTCTTTTGGTTATTCCTCCATTGGAATTGGTCTTGCAACAGCCAAAGTTATTGGTAAGTAATACCTTATCATGTACCACTTCGCGATCCATGATCTATTCAATATCCGATCCTATTGTTTGGACGACGTGACTAAGCTAATTGATGATTATATATTACTATACTTTAAGCTGGAGGCAATCCAAGGACCTCCTTAACTGGAGTAGTGGTCGGAGTAGATGTCACTGCCGCGGAGAAGGTTTGGAATATAATGACAGCATTGGGAAACATGGCCTTTGGTTATGTTTTCTCTATGGTTCTCATTGAAATACAAGTATGTTTATTTTCAATTATTATTAAGTTTTGTGGTTTGGTTTATTTTAGATCACCAATAATATTCATAACACTATGCTAAAGTGATTTGATTATGTCTTTAATAGGACACATTAAAGCCTAATCCACCTGAAAACATAGTGATGAAAAAAGCTATATCATATGGAATTTGGATTACTACATTTTTCTACATGCTATGTGGAATTATGGGTTATGCTGCATTTGGGAATGATGCACCTGGAAATTTCTTAACCGGATTTGGTTTCTACGAACCTTTTTGGCTTGTTGCCACTGCTAACATCTTCATTGTCGTCCATCTTGCCGGAGCTTTCCAGGTACTATATTGCTATATTTTATCGTCGTCTTTATTTTTTTATTTTTTTGTTTTTCGTCTTATCTTTTATTAGTTATTTGCACATTACCAATTAACTATCAATGTTGTTTTAAAATAAAAATTCTGCATGCATGTCACGTGTCATTTTTTAATGTTACTTTTTTTATGTAACATTATTATGATCAATTAACATGAAAATTAAAAAATTAAAACCCAAAGTGTATCTAACAATCTACTACTTATTATAAAATGCTTTTGATTTCAAAGTTTTATCTTTGCTATTTCACAGGTTTTTGTACAACCATTATATGACTTTGTTGAGACAAAATGCTCTCATACATGGCCTGAAAACAAATTCATTACTGAAGAGTATCTCATTCAAATTCCTGTGTATGGCGAATATCAATTTAACTTCTTCAGACTAGTATGGCGATCAATCTATGTCATAATTGTAACTACTATTGCTATGATCTTCCCATTCTTCAACGATATTGTGGGTCTTATCGGCGCATTGGCGTTTTGGCCACTTACCATTTATTTCCCCGTAGAAATGCACATTGCTCAAGGGAAGGCCCCTAAGCATTCTATGTCATGGTATGGTCTACAATTCTTAAGTCTTGGTTGCTTGATCGTTTCCGCCATGGCCGCTGTCGCTTCCGTTCACGGACTAATCGTTGGTGTTTCAAAGATGAAGCCTTTCCAATCTGTCTCTTGATAGAATGATAGGTTTGTCTTCTCATTTAGGGAGATATATGTTTAACTTCGGAATTTTTACGTAAGCAAAAGTTGTCGACCTTTTCATGTAATTATAGGAAACTGCATGTGGGAGAAAATCGTCATTTAAGATTAGAAAAAAAAAAATGTGAGTGTTTTGAAAAAGGAAAAAAATGTTTTTTTTTTCAATAATTACAAAAATGGCATATGATATGTATATCATTGGGATTAGAGAGAAAGCTCGACTCTTGTAAGATTTCGATTGGATGACCACGTTTTCTGTGCAGCATGCCGCACAAAAACCAAAGCATGCGGCACAAAACAACATTTAATATTTGACAGCGTCAGAAAACCAAGAAAAAAAACGCACCTAAAGCGCGTGAAAAACAAAACACACACAGAACAAAAATGGGAGAAACTCTAACATTTTCTCTCCTCCTTCCTTCTTTTTCATTCTTCAACATTCATTGAATTCTGAATTTTTATTGGATTCTGGATTTCTTCATAGAATTCTGCATACGTTTCTTCTAAACAATTAATTCAGAAAACTAATTAATTTTTAAGTTCAACATTAGTATTAAAGCCTAATTTCATTCAAAAAGTTATGTAACCCCCTTCAACGTAACAAAGATTCGTAACCTCGGAAAAATTTATGTAACTCCTTCAACAAAGATTAGTAACCCCCCAGAAAGTTAAGTAACCTCGACTCTTCAACAAAGATTAATAACTCCTTAATCATATATTAATAACCGTCAAAAAAGTTGAGTATCCCTTTCAACAAAGATTATTAACCTCCGAGTTAGAAAAATAAAGTTTAAATATAACATATTGTAATGAAAACATAATTTGAGGACAATCGAGCAAAAATCACAACAATCTCAAACCTAAACATGCATCATAGATGAAAAAGGACGAATTTAACTAAATTTAATTATTTCGATTTTCAACGCTACTCAAAATTTACTCTTTTATTTGACGAAAACCTTTATTTTAGGAAAAATTGAGCTCAAAAAATGATGGAAAGTGGAGAAGAACATTGGAAACTAAAATTAATGAAAACGTTTGAAGAGATTTGTGGAGCAAAAGATGAAAAGAAAAAGGAATAAGAAAGAAGAGAGAGAAAGAGAAAATGGCAGAAAACAAAAATGAATGAGAAAGAAGAGAGAGAAAGAGAAAATGACAGTGATGCAATCACATGAAAAAATAAAAAGAATAGGACAGAAGCTTCGTTTGGGCTCAAACTAAAAATGCTAAATGGGCTTTTATACTCATTGGGCTGTCGCACCAATTCAACATGGTATGATGGGTCGTATTGTAGTATATGTTATAGGGTAACAATACTATATTCTTTTGAAGCAACATGCAGCTCAAATAGGTATACAAGATTACAAGTAATACAACAATTAGAGCCCACTTTCATCATGTCCAAGGTGTGATGCGTAACAAGGCCTCAAAATTGGAGATGCCTATAATTATCCAAGTTTTGCATGGTTTGAAACCTGATGCACGTGCATTATTGGCTGGTTTTGCCTTTTGTGTAGTTATGAATAAATTATCATCGGTGCTTATTTGTTTCATCTTTTTCTATCAAGCTATTTTTTATATTTGTTTCAATGTGTATACTTTTTTGTAAAGTAAATATAAAATTAATTATATGAAGTGTCTGTAATGAAAAAATCCGAAAGTCTAAATTTATGCAAGTATAATAGAGTAAATTACATAAGATAGAGAATGAGGGGTAGTAATTTAAGAGGTTAAAGTTATGAGTTCTTGATATCAGTTTTCAGTACCCGCCTTTTCTGGGCTCTCATCCAAGTATATAAAAATATAAATGTAAGTTACTTCAGTTTGTTGCCGAAATCATATTATAATATGGCCTAATAATTACACTTGCACGGCCCTCTACGCTAATTTTTACGGCTCTGACAACAATACACTATTAGAAATTCCTTCCAATTCACTTAATAAGGTTTTAAAATATGAAACTCAATGACTAATTATGAAAAGCAAAAAAAAAATATACCTCAATGACTTTATAATAACATTAGAATATAATGATGTGGTCTTTTCACATATTCGAATAATACGATTGTAGGTAAACCTATTTTAATAACATCTTGATATCTATGAAATAACGACACATGAGCAATGGCATGGCGAAATTTTAACAAATGTTAAAATGCCTACATTAAAATAAAAACTAAATCAATGCTCGAACCCTAAGCCTTTCATTTCTAGATTATACATCAAAGTACAAAGCTATAGAAGATTTTTTGTCACTTAATAAGAATTACTCCGTAAAACTTATTAATATACATTTGTTTCTTCACTTGTAATCATTACTTCACTTTCTTATATTATTCTATTACTAAATTATTTCCAAAAGAGCTTATTATCGGGCGGTGGCTAAATACGAATCGAACGATTTTTTTCTGACTTCCATTTATTCAATTTGATTATCATACATAAATTGGTAAAGTTATGTTTGTCAATTGTATAAAGATTTAATTATTATAGTAAAATGCGAAGTAAAACTCAAATTTTAAATTGTTTGATTTTTTTGCATATATCCCCGGTGCATTGCCCGAGCCAAATACTCAGTTTAATATATTAAATGAAAAATTTTAGTAAATTATATGTATATTTAAAAATAGAAGCTTCCTAATGCAAGTTAATGTGGGTTAGAAGGGAAATTTGTAAAAGCGGCTTCGGTTATTAGTTTTAAATAATATATAACAATTTACATAAAGTACAAATGAACAATAATATGAAACGGAGATAATATATATTTTTAGACAGAAATTAGTAGTATATAAAACAAAATTAAAAGAATCCGTTATTGAGCAAACCGAACTCCCAGCCCAAACCGTTATGAGTCCAGAAAAGAAGAAAGCCCAAAAAACGAAAACTAGGGTTTCCATAAAACCCTAAGAAATGAGTTGTGATGAATCATATAAAATCCCACCGTTCTCTTAGATTCCTGCATTTCACCCCCTTCATCTCCAAACCCAAAACCACCGAAATGGGAAGAGTAATCCGAGCACAACGTAAAGGAGCAGGGTCAGTGTTCAAGGCCCACAGCCACCACCGGAAAGGCGCGGCAAAGTTCCGTACTCTGGACTTCGGGGAACGTAACGGGTACTTAAAAGGAGTGGTAACAGAAATCATCCATGACCCAGGTCGTGGGGCGCCACTAGCAAAGATGACATTCCGTCATCCATTTAGATACAAGCATCAAAAGGAGTTGTTTGTAGCTGCGGAAGGGATGTATTCTGGTCAGTTTATTTACTGTGGTAAAAAAGCTAATCTAATGGTAGGTAATGTTTTACCCTTGAGATCTATTCCAGAAGGTGCTGTTGTTTGTAATGTTGAACATCATGTTGGTGATCGTGGTGTTCTTGCTCGTGCTTCTGGTGATTATGCTATTGTTATTTCTCATAATCCTGATAATGATACTTCTAGGTATGTTTTATTTGATTTTGATTTAATCTTTTTTATATAGATTGAATCTGAAGAATGATTTGTTGATGATTGGTACAACTACATAAAATATATATTTATTTAGACATCTTCTGTTACATGTAGGATCAAGCTTCCATCTGGTTCGAAGAAGATTGTTCCAAGTGGTTGCCGTGCTATGATTGGACAAGTTGCCGGTGGAGGTCGTACTGAGAAACCTATGCTTAAGGCCGGAAATGCTTACCACAAGTACAGAGTCAAGAGAAACTGCTGGCCCAAGGTTCGTGGTGTTGCTATGAATCCAGTTGAGCATCCCCATGGAGGAGGTAACCACCAGCATATTGGTCACGCCAGTACTGTTCGCAGAGATGCTCCACCTGGCCAGAAGGTTGGTCTTATTGCTGCAAGGAGGACTGGTCGTCTTCGTGGACAAGCTGCCGCCAATGTCTCCAAGAGCGACAAGGCTTAACTCTTTCATTTTTCTTCTGTTATCTCTTTTCCCCAGACTTCAGTACTAAGAATATACTACCGTGTTTTGTTTTTGTTTTCGTATTTTCTCGCTTATTGTCTCATGAATTGCTGGTTTTCGTATTCAATTGAATGAATGTTCGCCATTATTCTGCTTTAACATGTTTTGATACAACAACGAACCTTTGTGCTCTTTCACCAGATTATGATTTCTTTATCTGGCAGTTGTGTCTAGGCTTAAATGTTATTACGTCTGCTATATTAGCATATGCTCTCCTGTTTGCTATCTCTGTAATAGTTAATACGTACTATCAGCAAATTGGTATCAATGGGAGTCTAGGCCAATAACCAGTAATTCTGAGTTGAAATTTAACATATTCTATAGAGTATTATACATGTATATGTTTTCATACAATTCTTTTACATACATTGATATAAAGTATAAACAACTACGTCGAAGGCAGGTAAAGAACTAACTTGAGATACATTTCTTGATTTGCAAATGTAAGAAGTAAGAACCCATAGATAAGGAACCCTATACATTTCTTGATTTGCAGACGCGTGCGTGCTTCTACTTGATTATGATATGAGCCTATTGTGTGATCCTCTCGTCTTGGAGAAGTGTGTATGGATCAATGTATTGGGGGAGAGCAGCTGCATCTTTGGTCCCATCATGGACAAACGTTGGTCCAAAATACTGTAATAGAGTAGGATTATCAGGACCAGGGAGAAGAATATACACAAAAGCAATTGGTACATTTTGCATAAGCCATAGAAAATAGAAAGTCCGCCTGAATACGTGATGCAAGGATACGAGTTCTCCCCCAACCCCAATCCCCCCAAAAATAAGAAGGAAACTAATAAATTAGGAAAAACTAGTGATGAACCTATTAGCTTTGAATAATCTAGTACTAGTAATTTGCAACCAATTTCCGAATGGATGTATTTTCTCAAAGGAAGACATTCTTCATCAGGAGGGAGGGTTTTAGAATCTATAGGGCGTTTAGCCAAACAAAACTCGCAATACTATACACCTATAATTCTAGATGTCATTGCCTTTATCTATGTTCTTTCCAACCAAAAATAAGGGGAAAAAAGTCATTAGTATATTAGTAAGGCCGTCTGCATTACATGATCTAAAACAACAGGCAGTCTCACCCTTTCAGCACTTGCGAGGAAAAATAGAACACAGTAGGCTGTCTGTTGGTTTCGTTCCGAATATCTAGAAGTAGTCACAAATACATTCTTTCAGGAGCACCTAATGTAGCAAATCCTTTTTTTTTTTTNGCTATGATTGGACAAGTTGCCGGTGGAGGTCGTACTGAGAAACCTATGCTTAAGGCCGGAAATGCTTACCACAAGTACAGAGTCAAGAGAAACTGCTGGCCCAAGGTTCGTGGTGTTGCTATGAATCCAGTTGAGCATCCCCATGGAGGAGGTAACCACCAGCATATTGGTCACGCCAGTACTGTTCGCAGAGATGCTCCACCTGGCCAGAAGGTTGGTCTTATTGCTGCAAGGAGGACTGGTCGTCTTCGTGGACAAGCTGCCGCCAATGTCTCCAAGAGCGACAAGGCTTAACTCTTTCATTTTTCTTCTGTTATCTCTTTTCCCCAGACTTCAGTACTAAGAATATACTACCGTGTTTTGTTTTTGTTTTCGTATTTTCTCGCTTATTGTCTCATGAATTGCTGGTTTTCGTATTCAATTGAATGAATGTTCGCCATTATTCTGCTTTAACATGTTTTGATACAACAACGAACCTTTGTGCTCTTTCACCAGATTATGATTTCTTTATCTGGCAGTTGTGTCTAGGCTTAAATGTTATTACGTCTGCTATATTAGCATATGCTCTCCTGTTTGCTATCTCTGTAATAGTTAATACGTACTATCAGCAAATTGGTATCAATGGGAGTCTAGGCCAATAACCAGTAATTCTGAGTTGAAATTTAACATATTCTATAGAGTATTATACATGTATATGTTTTCATACAATTCTTTTACATACATTGATATAAAGTATAAACAACTACGTCGAAGGCAGGTAAAGAACTAACTTGAGATACATTTCTTGATTTGCAAATGTAAGAAGTAAGAACCCATAGATAAGGAACCCTATACATTTCTTGATTTGCAGACGCGTGCGTGCTTCTACTTGATTATGATATGAGCCTATTGTGTGATCCTCTCGTCTTGGAGAAGTGTGTATGGATCAATGTATTGGGGGAGAGCAGCTGCATCTTTGGTCCCATCATGGACAAACGTTGGTCCAAAATACTGTAATAGAGTAGGATTATCAGGACCAGGGAGAAGAATATACACAAAAGCAATTGGTACATTTTGCATAAGCCATAGAAAATAGAAAGTCCGCCTGAATACGTGATGCAAGGATACGAGTTCTCCCCCAACCCCAATCCCCCCAAAAATAAGAAGGAAACTAATAAATTAGGAAAAACTAGTGATGAACCTATTAGCTTTGAATAATCTAGTACTAGTAATTTGCAACCAATTTCCGAATGGATGTATTTTCTCAAAGGAAGACATTCTTCATCAGGAGGGAGGGTTTTAGAATCTATAGGGCGTTTAGCCAAACAAAACTCGCAATACTATACACCTATAATTCTAGATGTCATTGCCTTTATCTATGTTCTTTCCAACCAAAAATAAGGGGAAAAAAGTCATTAGTATATTAGTAAGGCCGTCTGCATTACATGATCTAAAACAACAGGCAGTCTCACCCTTTCAGCACTTGCGAGGAAAAATAGAACACAGTAGGCTGTCTGTTGGTTTCGTTCCGAATATCTAGAAGTAGTCACAAATACATTCTTTCAGGAGCACCTAATGTAGCAAATCCTTTTTTTTTTTTTAAGTGCCCAATAGTCCGAGACCATTCAGTAAGCAGATGGACAAAAATGTCGATGCAAGGTAAACCAGATTCACAGTTTTTTCTATTCTCTAAGGCACAATGCCATATCCAGTCTTATACTTCTTCTAGACGTTTCAAAAAGGAACAAAAGTGTTCTAATGCAGGCTTGCTTGGCTAGCATGCTACCCCAGATGGGCATCATATTTCTGAAATCTAAAATAAACAATAAAAGAAAGAAAAGGAGCATAGTAGAGGATAAATCAGTTGGGTTATGAAACAGTGACAAGGTCAAATCACATAATCTTGTCCACGACACCCTTAACATACATCCATCAGGCCAAATTTCTTACTTCTCAAGAAATGGAAGAATTGACAATGCATGGAAAAGAACTACATAAAACAAAGAGATTCTAGTAAAACAGGCTTGACGACAACATAAAATATTACTACTACTTACCAGATAGAGAGCAGTAAAAGAGCCTATTGTTATAAGGATCAGTGGCCAAAAGGCCAAGAAGAATGTTCCACCAAGAGTCAACAACAGTTTAGCGCGTGGAATCAACCCCTGAATCAAACAAACATGGAATAATATTGAAGTTATCAAATTATTTCTTCAACAACTGGAAGAAATACAAGCAAATCAAGTATGACAATGCATCATTGGTATAGATAGATCAAATTTAATTGAAAAGTAATTTATAAGAGATCATCTGATAAGCGGATCACAGCAGTGTAAGAACACTAGAGGAAACGAATACTACCAGATGGCTATTCCATATTCCAAAAATGCTCTAATTGAGCTTCAAGCACACACTACAAAACAGAAAAGGAAGAGGAAGAACAAGATCTGTGATGCGAGTTATGGAACTACTTAAGAAGAGAAGCATATTCATAAAAACCACTCCAGTCGGATCAACTATGCTATAAACTTAGAATTAGATATTAGCATAAGCATGAAGAAACATTCCGCTCCTATCAATGGAATGTTTGCTTTCAGATTCGTTTTGGTGCTTATCAAATCAAGATATAAGGTTGAGTTATAAACAAAAAAATAACCTGTGGACATATTGTGCTGAACCTCTAAGAAGTTTACACTTCCAAAGATTTTTGTGATCTTTTTTAAGAACATGCTCAAAAGAAAACCTTTAGTCTCACAAAGTTTCTGCAGCTAGTGTAAAGATGAGGTCAAATATAGTAATCAGTTCTTCCTTCCTCATTGTTTCTTTCCCTTTAGAACAGGTACTTAGCTTTGTTTACGTTGGGTATAGTGCACTAGTTGTTTGAAAAAAGGAAGATGAAGACAGTTTCGAATGCAGATGTGTGGAAGATGATATTTCTTTGTGAGACCAGAGTGGCTGGTGATATATAAGCTCTCTTATTAAGTATTTTATGAGTGCTGTTCCTTGTTTTGGGTTTAACATGAAGTATGATGTATGAAGTATCAATCCCCATGTGAGTGCCATGAATTGTATATAGAAGAAGAATATAACCAAAAGACGAAAGTTGATCGAACAGGGGATCCTATTACAATTACATGCATTCAACGGGGTTAAACATTCCTAGGCTTCGCAGCAAAATGAAACTAAACACATAGACATCTCAGTTATGATCACCTTTCCTCACCAGAGAATCCTCATTTCTCCCTCCTTATCTACTCATCATGAAACTCCCCTCATACTTTATACCTTCTACATCTAAAAATCTTAACAAAAGCATACATCAATACCCACGGCAGACACACCTTCAATAGTCAGTATCCTTAGCTAGGACCAGTTCTTAGCAACTAATTGTCAAGGATTCAAAATGAATAATTCAGGAAAAAGGAATAATAAGAAAAGAAACCCTCATATCAATTAAGATATTAAGTCATAACGAATGATCAATGATGACAGTTAAAGCCTAAAATATTGAACTTCTTTGGTGAAGAGATTTTTCCAACTATGTAAGCTCTAACACCCCACCACTAGAGAATTGGTTATGAAATGCATCACAAATGCATACAACGTCATCAAAAATAATCAATATCAACAAATTGAATCACACGTGTAAAGGCCATAAACCACATGAATCATTAAGGTAATGTTGAGTTAGCAAGTTATACCTAAACCTACGCTATCATGATTTTTAAGCATTGTCCATATCCTTTTAAAATGCAAAACACAGACGAGGCCAAGTAAGGGTGCCAGATATGCGTAATTCAACAATCAAGAAAACAACTCAGTTGCAACTTGTAAAGCTCAACAAATAATATATTAAAGACTAGTATGAAGATAGTAAACCTCAAGGCCTTCACTGTTCAACGCCATTGATTCCTCTCTTTGATTTGTCAAACTTTTGTCCGAATCTGTGGCAACTGCATTTCTCTTTGAAGACAAATTATCACCCCCATCTTCCATTACATCTTCCTCAATCGTGTCCCTTTTTCTCTCTTCGAGTACTGATGTAGGTGAAATACCTCGTCTTCTGAGCTCTTTCATGAACAAAGATTCAGGTGGTTCATTGTCTGCACAGAATTAGTTGCACAGGATTAACGAAAACACATGCATTCCATCTAGTAATCCTTAACGATAAGAAATCTGAAAACACTAAATTTTGAGGCTTCTACAAAGGGTTGATGATACTCAGCATTTCAACAATTACTTAGAAGCTCATAATATACAATTACGCGTATAATAGAGCAAAAGGTGTATTAATAAATGCAAAGTGATAACAAGAGAACCATACACAATCCAGAATATACAGAACATTTTATGCATCATCAAGTTCAAACGCAGAAGACCTCAGAAAGCAACAACCCAGCATAGACAGAAAACTTATCGAATTCAATTTGACATTTTACGTATCATGATAGCTTCAGCATGAGCACAAGTCACCAAAATTGCTGGCATGAATGCATGATCCAATTGTACAGACACATCAAGTGCACCATAATTTCAAATAGCCTAGCATCATCATTTTGAATTTGGCTGATATTTAAGACATTATCTCAAGTTTAAATCAAACTATTCAGCTTTTTGTTATTTTGGGATGATAGCTAATATCAAGCAACATAGAGTACAATAAATCTATCATAATTCACACACATTCTCGTAGCGCGTGTTTGCCGTATTCCATATGTAAAACAAACAACATTCCTGAAGCAATCATAAAGTTTTTGTAACTAGTATTGAAACCAGCAAATCTCAGAAATCACTCAACCCAAACTCATATGTTCCATACTTTACTAAATATATACTCCGTACATAATAATTAATAATCAACAACCAACAAACAATTACTTTTGCACATTATTACTTCCTACCAAAAACCCATCATTTACACAACAAAAAATAACAATTACAAGTAATTAAACTAAGCAAAACCTTAATTACCTTCTAAAAATTCAATCTTTTATCCAAAAAAAATTATGATAATTAAAATTTATGGTGTATACAGTTATGCATAATCAATTGACATTTACAAAATTTCCATTAAAGAAGGAATATTTTTTCTTTCCAAAAATAACCCATCTTCAATTATTGTCTTTTCTGCAATTAACATTTTATATTACCAGAAATTTCGTTAAAATAAATAGAAAAATTAATAATAATAATAATAAATACTATAATTTTTTATTTTAAAAAAAAGAGCTTACTATTACTATTGCTAGGACGATCACCACCATCTTGTAAATTACAAAAAACCCTTTTCACCATCATCTTCCTCGAAGCAATTCCCTTTGGCCGAAACCGAATTAACCCATTCCCTAAAACATCGGAATCCAATTCCGGAGACGAATTAAACCTTGATGAACTTGGGAAAGAAGAAAGAGTAGCCATTGCCGCCATTTTTTCCCTTCTACTAATAAACAAACTTCTATTCTATCTCTTTTTACGCCGCTAAAAATCAGAACTTTTATAAGAAAAAAATTCACAATTTAATTAAATTTTTGTAACACCGTTAAATTATGAATTAATCAAACAAACGGTAATCAAAGGGAAACAGAAACGAATTCCATTACGTCAAGAAAAAATGAAAGGGGTTTTTGATTCCCTTTGTTGGATTAATTGAGAGAAGGAAGAAGGTTTAAGAGAGAAGAAAGAAAGAGGTGGCGTAGTTTAGTGGAGTTTGTGAGAGGAATATGCTAACGTGCGCTAAGGGGGGGTGTGTAGGATAAGAGATGTTAGTTAGTTTTGTGGTTGCGCGCCTAAAAGATGTGTTACGTAGCTTAAGTTGTTTGTGGCTTAGAAAGAGTGACTTATATTTATGTGAATATGTGATGAGTAAAATGTTGTATTTTTGTGTGGAAGTTTTTGTGTTTTTGTTAAAGTGGATATTTGAGATAGATACTTGTAGAGTGTTGTTGTAACTTGTAGGTGGCTCATAGTTATAGGTTTTTGACAAAGAGGATGATTGCAATTGCTTTTGTTTCTACATTTGTGTGGAAATTATGGTTACTAGATGGGTTCGGATTTAGATTTTCGACTAAAATTAGTATTCTTTTTAGATTATCGTGTGAAAGGCGATGGTGTAAGTGTATCTTTTCTATTTGATATGCGTTTGTGTTTTTTTTTTTATTGTGTTTGCTTGCCAATAATCTCTCTGTAAAAAAAATGTGAAAATCATTTCTTGACATGTTTTAAAGGAGATCAATTTGAATTCCACTTTGAGCATGAATTGTTGTTATTGATCCACTTTCAGCATGAATTGTTCCACTTTAAGTTTGCGTAGATTGACTTGCTTTGGAATTTGACAATAAGCTTGTGCCGAGATAGTTTGACTCATTTCATCTGGATCTTCTCACTATTATGTTGAACTGATAGGATAGTGAAGGTTATTGCGTAAAAGTTATTGCTAATCGCAAACTTTGAATCTGTGTATCCTTCAATAGTTCAATAAGGTTTGTTTTAAGCAATCTTGTGCTCATACCATGGATATGTATTACGGAGTACTACGTATGTGTTATTGTTTATTAAAGAATTCACAAATAAAAAATCACAAGAGAAGGAAAAAAAAAAAAAAAGAAGAAGAACAAATTGATAAGAAAAAATTGAATCTAATGACAAATTGACACCATGGGATATTACTTGTTGGCTTGAGCTTGCTTGGAGAGGTAAAGTTTTGATGTTCGTCTCACTTGATTAAAAATGACAGACCGGATCATTTTTTCCCCAAAATGTTCACTATCATTTTCGATCTTTGTTTATGTGTACATGATGTAGTAAGATTTTTTTTTATTATTTGCTTAGTTTCCACAATGATTTGATTTTCAGTCTTTGTTTAATCTTTCCATAGCAACTGTTGAAGAGAAACGACTTCTTTTACTCTAGAAGAAATTTATAAATCACTCTTGAACCAACAAAAGGAGATTAGAAGATGTCCTCAACACCTTTGTCCCTTTTCTTGCCGGTTAACTCAATTATTGATATAGCAACAAAAGCTCAAGTTAGAAAATTGGTTGTAAATGACTAAATAGTCACTTGTCTTGTATTATTTTTCACTCATTCAAATCTCTTTTACGGTATAAAAAAGAAAAAATGCTCTCATTATTATTAGACAAAAAAAACATGTTCCGACGATAACATACCATTACCACATATTTATGATATGCCAAGCATCCCAATTGACAATTACCTCGTCCAAATTGTGTCACACTTTTCACAAGTGGATATAAATATGCATTTTTATTTTCTCTTTCATTTCATTAGGAGTGATTGAATTATTCACATAAATCACAAATAATACTTACTAGTCTACCAGATAAGAATAATGAATAACAACCAAACAAAATTAAAAATAAAAAAAAATAAAAAAGAAAAAAGAAAAAAAAAATCTACTTTAGAGTTTAGACCAATAGAACATTCCAAAGCTTTTCCCTGAAATGCCAACTTAAATTCTCTCTTTTCTCCTTTTTTTCCCCTTTCTCTCTCTTAAAACTCTGCTTAGCTCAGAATATTCGCTTCTTTTTCGTCGCTTTTTAATCCCTTAAATAAACTCACGCTATTATCATTTTATCATTACTCTTCACTCAATCATCTGATAATCTTTTGCAAAGAAAATATCAAAATTAAATTTCATCAATTGAATTTTTTTTATTTTTATGCAGAAATTTTGATCTCAGAACAATAGCATTTGACTTTGCTGCATTTTCGGTTTTTTCGATTTCGCTGAATTGCGAGTTTCAGAAACCCTAATTTTCGTCGAAAAAATGGAGTTTGTTTGGTTATCGCCTGGTGAAAGGGAGGTCAAAGAAGTCGAAAATGAACAAAAGAATGAAATTGGTAAAGGATTGAATTCAGTTTCAACTTCAGATTCTTTATCGATTTCATTAGGGTTTTCGCAGCAAATTGTTGTTGGTTACGCGCTTACGATGAAGAAGAAGAAGAGTTTCTTGCAACCTAAGCTTGAACTCATTGCTCGGTATATATAATTTTAAATTTTTATATGAATTTCTGTAAATTTCTTTGAGTTTTTGGTTTAATTTAGATTTTAATTACGTTGCTAATTTTGTTTAAATTGATGATTATGATGATGAAATTTGTTTAATTGGTGGATAATTTTGTTGTATTAGAGGTTAATTTTGAAAATTATAATTAGAACGTGTGGTATTTTAATGGTTCTTTTGAAGTTATGCTTGTAATTGTGGAATATTCCATGTTAAATATACTTTTGCTAATTAATTTTTAAGGATTAAGTCTTAAGTAAATGCTTTGCTGACTTTTTTAGGATACTTAACTTATATAATTTGACACTTTGGACTTGGTAAAATTTTTAATCTGTTCTTTTTGTAGTATTTTTGGACTAGCGTGTTGATGTACACAACATGATGTATACTAACTCAGTTTTTTAAGATGCAAGATTTTACTTTTCGCACTTGCCGAAACATATTTTTATCTGTTTGTTAGTTTAATTGTGTATTTGTTATGCTTTTTATCTCAATGGCTTTGTGTAAAGAATATTTTTCTGTTCTATATACAAGGGAATAGCATGGTTCGAAGATAAAATGTCATATGTTTCTGGGTTTATATTGGTAAAATATTCGGTCTGGTGGTCAAAAAATTGTAACTTCAAACCAAAGGAACATAACGGTTTACGTAAAAAATGAGAATGTGAGGTTTAAAGATGTGGATTTTGGTTTGAAGTAAGATTTTTTGGGAGACTAGCTCTTTTTATATTTGCTTTTAGATTTTGTCTCATCAAGGTTTCTTCCCAAATATCAGATTGTCAATTGTTGCTCGATGCAATATCAATCAGCATTTTTAAGTACATTTGAAAAAGCGGATTAAATAAAGCTTGTTTCAATGCAGAAATAAGGGAATTTTGTTTGTTCCTATTGACCAACATCGTCCACTGGTAGAGCAAGGTCCTTTTGACATAGTTTTGCATAAGGTCAGTGATCACCTTTTGAATTTGACTTTGTATCCTCATGCCGTAAACTTTCTTGCTCTTTCTCTATACAGTGGATTGACAGTCGATCCCAACGCATTGTACTTTTCAATCGCCTAGTAATATCTGTTCTTATGTGATGTTTGTCTCTATTCATTTGCCTTATCATTCTTAGCTTGTGACGATGTGTTACTTTCTTTGTCTTGTATTAAGCTCATTGGAATAGATGTCTAATAGAATCCTCTCATAATTCAATGTAGTAATAGGGTTGTGTCCAAAAGAAAAAAACCTTGTCCTGACCCAAATGATTTTTGCACTAAAGCTTTGTTGTTAAAAAGTAAAACCTTGTGTAAACTTCAAATGGTAAAATAATTTTGTGCTTGCCTTAAACAAAATATACTTGTAAGTCTTTACATGTCTGTTTTATTCAGCTAAGGATTCAGTGCCTCATCTTGTATGACGAAAAACAAACTTACTAATCGAATCATTTATTTCATTATCACTCTTTCTATAAAAATTAAAGTTTACATTTTGTTTTGGGACACACTTTAAGGATTTTATTTTATTTAATTTTTGGGATTGCCAATAATAAAATTTGTTGTGGATAGAGAGAGATATAAAGTAAAGCGAAAGTACAATGATTAAAAGTGATTGATGCTAAGGAGAGAATAAAAGGCTTACCAGAAATAGTATGTGAAGTTTCCTTTAATACGTCGACAAACTGAAAAGGAATACATGAGGATTATAAAATGAAAGAGGAACATAAGCTTGTGAACATACATTTTAGGTGAAAACCTTGTTCCAGAGTTCTATTATTGCATATAGATTTTGTGAAATTTTATCCATCCTTTTTTCCCAACTCGTATGTCTTTTTTTTATTCATCTTGATTGAATTATTTGATATTTTGTAAATTGAATTTGGTAGCTCTTATATAATATTATCCGTGCTTATGAGCCTTTGAATATATTTTGATTGTATTAAAATATATTTTTTTTCCAATTGTATTATTTTGTGAGCACAACTTTGTTTACTAGTGGGCCTGACTTGGCAGAGTAGGTGTGGTAGAGGCTTTGAGTATTTTACTTCCTTAGGAATTGTGGAAACAATGTTGAGTTGATGATAGTGAAGTGTCCTTGTTCCCAGATTATTACACTTTCTAAATTAGTATTAAAATTCACGGACTTGCCTTTGATGCATTTATATATGATTAAGGCTCTGTTTTCTTCACGGGTTGGAATGGAATGAAATGGAATGGATTGAATTGGATTGGAATGGAATGGAATGGATGGGATTAGAATGGATTAGAATGGATTGCCGGGATTAGAATGGATTAGAATGGATTGCCGGGATTAGAATAAATTAGAATGGATTGCCGGGATTATTATTATCATTAGTTATTAATATTTTGTAACAATAGTAATTATTTTTTTAACATTGAAATTATTATTATTATTATTATTATTATTATTTCCAAATAAAAAAAATTGTCTGTTGATTTCAGCTTAATTTCAGTTTGATTCGATTCGGCTCTAATCAATTCAGGTCAGTTTAGCTCCAATCAATTAATTTTAATTCAGTTCAATTAAAAAAACTGTACGGTAAAAAAGACTATATTATTTTTAGTTAAATATACTAGGCCCATAAACCAAATCTAACGGTCTAAATTTGTTCTTCATTTATTTTTTGGTACTCCATTGTTACTACGTATTTATGTCAACCACTTTCTTTCTTCTCTTTCTTCATACCAATATTACACAATACTAAATATTATATCTAATGGTCTCTCACAAAACCTGAAAACAAATCCAAAACCCTTTAAAGTACCACTTTCTTGCCCCTTTCGCCTCTCTCATTCTCGAAGACGGTTCACCGGTGTACCACGAGATGTCTGTCATTTACTCGTATGACTCAACTCGTTGACGGGCTTGACTCCTTCGACCTTCGTTCGATGATGATGATATAGAGGAGGAAGAAATATACGAGGATAATTGAAGCACTTCTTTATCTATTTGTAAGGATATTATATCTACAGTAAATTATTATGTAACAAAAATGTAGTAAAAAAAAAAGCAAATTTGTTATGATCATTATTGTGTCGTCAAGATTTAAATTTTCAAGAGTTTAATAAGAATTTAATTTTAATTAAGATTTAAATTTTCAAGAATATATTGTCGGGATTAGAATAGATTGCCGGGATTAGAATGGATTGTCGGGATTAGAATGGATTAGAATGGATTGTCGGGATTAGAATGGATTAGAATGGATTGCCGGGATTAGAATGGATTAAAATGGATGACTCGGGAATGGAATGGATTGGAATGGAATGGAATGGATCGGGATTGTAATCCCGTGAAGAGAACAGAGCCTAAGATCTGTTTCCCAGATTTGTACGCTTTGTAAATCTAATTAGTATTAAAAGTTAAAACTCATGGACTTGCCTTTGATGCATTCATGTATGATAAGTTTATTATGGGGGCTTCGTGCATAGTCAGAATGAGACATATCCGTTTTGTAGTTTTTGTTGCCTTTGTGGCTCACCCATTCTAATCTCTCTGGTTATTTTTGCATTCCTTGCAGCTTTTGGGAAATGAATGGATCGAACTTCTTGAGGTTAGTCACTTTTTTTGTGAACAAAGAATCTTCTCCAGTAGTTCTTACATCATCTTTCTCTGTAGTTTTTAATTTATATTTTTTCTGTCATGCTGTGCCTTTCTGATATTTCTGATTTTGCTGTTGTGGTTCATAGCTTGTTTTTATAGCAGTAATGCTCTTTTGCATGGTTTGTAAATTGTAATTCACCTGAAATTGGTCGGTGGGACATTTAAGTGGCATGCCCTATGCTTGTTAAAACTTATTGTTGCGTAAAATAATTTGCAGAATCATGCTCTGTACATCATGATCCATCTCAAGATATTTATGCTTGGTCTCTCAAGAGTTCAGACAAGTGAGGGTTGACTTTCTGCGTCAATCTAGAAAACTTGTCCTGGAGTTGTTAGGCATGGCTGCAAAAAATTATTGGCATCGCTGAAACTGTTTTCAGGGTACTTCTGCCTTGAACTGTATATGCTGATATGGCTTTTTTTTAATTTTAGTTTTTATGTTGATTTTGGTCTTGGTGTCGGGGTAGTCACGTCTTCATGTCAAACCAAACATAGCTTTGTTTCTTTCCAATGCTTGTTAGGGAAATGACTTATTTAACTGGTGATTTACATTTTAAAAGGGTTGTAATTTTAAGAACAATAAATTGACCTTGATGGTTCTCTGTTGGTGTTTTATTTTTTATGGATGTACTGAACTAGTGTCAAAATGAGGTGTTAGTTCTTTTTCAACTTTTTTTTTTATTTTTAATTTTTATGTGTATCTGTTCTATTCTCTAGGCTATTCTCATACATACTATTATATGATTAAATATATAATTTCATTTAGCTGTCGTTTCAGGTTGGTTTGACCCCAACCTATTTTTTTTAGTGCCTAAGCCTTTTCAGGAGCCTCATTTAGAAAAAAAAGGAAATGGGAAGAACATGTACAAGTATGGAACTGTATTGTATGGACTAATGGAGGATGGGAAGGGGAAAAAAACATTTGCGTGTATGGAATGTAGAGGGAAATAGGTGCTGGTTTGTTTGTGTTTGGAGGATTACCACCCCTTGAATGTGGGCAGGTTGTCGTCGATTTTGATCAAAGAATTATCAATGCAATCATATCCTCTTGTTTTTCTCAAAATACCTTTTTTTTTTCATCGTTTTAGTGGCCTGATTTTCTGGGCTTATGCGTAGTAGTAGGTTTTATCTATGTAAGGAACAATAGAAAGGATATGAGCTTGATCTAGCTATCACTAAGTCTGAAAGAGATTTAAGTACTACAATGTTTCTTACAACCAATTTGTGAGAGGAATTTTTTTAAAAAAAAGGTTCCCTCCACTATTTAATCAATCTATCACTACTTGTAGGGTGGCTACAACCTCTTAATGAGATAACATAATGTTATGAAGCTTCTATTATAGGCTCTTTGATTAATGGGGATTGGCTAAGATCCTTTCATTTAAAGCAAGGACTTTGGCCACAATAATACCAAGCAAGCTTAAGCTGTTTTGCTTGTCTTGTTGACGAGTGGATTATGTGGCCCTGACTGCGACTGTGCAGGGTTGTTTGGCCATTTCCCACTGTTTTTCTTCTAACTTCATCCTTTTGCCTCAATTATGTGATTTTATGGAATAGCTTGGAGGGTCAAACCCAAAGGTTTACCATTTGAACAACCAATAATTGATCCAATGGAGGCTTTCAAATTACAAAGATACTTATTTACGATGACATGTAGAACTTGTTTTTCTTTCACTTGAAGAAAGCTTGATGAGCTTTCAGTTAAGTACTGAAGTAGGGCTATGTGGGGAAGAATTATGATGGTGAGACTTGTGGTAGGACAATAACAACACAGGGTGTGGGGCAAACAGTTCATGAGGGTCACTAAAAGGGACTACAAAAACTTCTTTAGGTTGTATTTGGTATTTTGATATGACTGGGTATAAATCTAAAGGCTAAGATTTTGATATGTGAGAATAACACCTCAAATTGAGTGTTTTCTGAGCAAGGATAAAACCTTTCCTAATTCACTTTATTTTTTCTGTTTTTTGAATTGTCCCCCTCCATTCCATTAGGGATGTTAATAACTAGGTACCTGCAATTTCGGGTAATTGAAATCCCATTGAATTCTTGGGTGTTGTTGGTTTTGTTGTTCTGGACTTAACCTGAAACCAGGTGCCCAGTTTTAGTTGATCTTGGAATTCTTGAGCACTTTTATGTCACTACAAATGTTTACTATCTTTAATTTCTTTGCTATTTTTTCAACACTTTTGGTTGCATTTAACCTTCGTAGTTTGAAAAAATTTTGGTTGATAACAAACATTTAGATTGGACAACTGATTCTATGTTTCGTCAAATAAGGTTGTTATGGAGGCTGTAATATTTGTCTGTGATTCTTAGGCGTCTCTTGCATTATATACCTTTAATGTCTCTTATAGAGGTTTGAGCTTCAATCTTACTGTTTTTTTTTCATCTTGAAGGATTACAGACTCAAGCATCCAGACGTAATGGTTCTAGATCCCCCCAATGCAATACAATGTGTGCGAAACCGACAGTCTATGCTTGAAGATGTTGCTGCGTTAAACTTGGCTGATGATTATGGTATGTTCTGTTATTGGTTGTTGGTTTTCTTCTTAGTGCTGACTCTGTGTTGATGCTTATATTTATTTGCTTCATTCTATAGTCAATAGCATAGCCAAGGTTTTAGGTTGAAAGGTGTTATGGCTAAAATAATCAAACATCTACATTTTATGTAATTTTACATCTTTACATTTTTTAGGGGATGTAAGGTTTATTACATTTACTGATTTACATGTAAAAAAAAATAATGTTTATTAATTGGTTTGTTTATTTATTCTTGCATTGCTTAATTTTCATTTTCCATAAAGTTGGCTGGACTAAATGGAATTGTTTTTCCCCAATAGCAGTTGTTATTCAGGCTCATTCTGTTAACGCAATGTTTTTCAATTAATGTCCTGTAGGCAGAGTATGTGTGCCTAAGCAGCTGGTTATCAAGAATGATCCTACATTGATTACCACTGAGGTTGCTAAAGCTGGATTAAAACTACCATTAGGTATGCTTTCTTTGGCCATCTGCTTTACAGCGGTTAATATTGGCTTGTCTCTTATCAGTTGCTCTCTCCTTCCTTTGATATATGTTGCACACATCAAAAGTAAGCAATTGGAGAATTTAGGCTTAATTATAGGTAGCAGATAAAGTTGAATGTTAATACATTGTAGAGAGATAGATGAGGTCCACTTCAATTGGGTGAGACAAGAGGTGGGACCATGAGAGGGCAGGTAGTGCTGTGGAGATATTGCAACGTTGGGTGGGCACATTACAAGGTTTTAGTGAGGTAAAATTTCATTTTGTAGAGTGACCAAACTGTTGTGATGGCTGTGGATAGATGTAAGACATCTGTGCACATTATTTTTGTCCATGATTATATCTCTGTTACCTTTTTTATATTTTTGTCAGCTGGTAAAATGAGGATGAGAAAATCAGGGATTATCCTTGGTCTATATAAATCGGTTAAATTTGCATAAAGCTGCGATTAAGGTACTTATTAGAGGATCATGTTCTTTAATGAAGCTTCCATTCATTGAGAATATGGAGTTGATGGTTTGATATTCTTTGTTATTTTAACTTATAGGAACTTAGTGATACTTTTACGTGCTTGTTGTAGCTATTTGGGCCTTGCTTTCCTGAACCATATTGTTTTTGGTGAAAAACGAGAGCTGTTTTTTGTTACATTGTGAAGATCTGGGTGATTAATGCTCTCTTGTAGAGTTGTGCCTCGTGTGGTGGTCAATTGATTACTTGCTAGCCGTGAGGTCGCAGTTATGAAGTTTTGAACCCCAGAATCAGCCTCTTTATGAAATTAAAGGTAGCACTTGTATGATGGGAGCTTTCCTAACCTTGTTGAATTGGGAGCCTTATGCTCCGGAAGTGGTCATTTTTTAAAATTATAAATATAAATATGTTCTCTTACGTTTAACCATGTAAAGATTTAGCAGTAGGAAGACACCTTTGTCTCCTCTTTTCTATCATAAGGTGTGATAGTGGTTCTTTCCTCCTGATCTTAAGTTTTTACAAGCTAATTGGTATGTCTATGTAATGGCAATGCTGCACACTGCTATTTAAGGCGCAAATTTAGCATTGCTAAGTTTATCAAGACTGGCATGGGAGGCCAATCAATTGAAGCTCTTAGCTGTACTTCAAGCTGTAGCCTGTAGGACCTTGGCTCTTCGTTGCTTCTCAAGTGTTTTTTGACTGGAAGACTGGTAAGGAGGTAAATAGGACAGGGGTGAGAGTGTGAGACTTCAATACTTGATAATATTGGCCACAAATGACTCCTTAAATTACGATACTTTATACTTGAAAGATTGTGAATGCTTGGTGGAATTTGTGTGTTCTGAGCCCCTTACTATATCGGTTAAGTTACAAAATGCTTGTTTACTCCTGATTTTAATCCTTTATGTTTGAGTAATAGCTGGTTCACTTTGTCAGAATGCAATTTGTCTTGGAATTTGGCTTGTTGTCTTTTATTCTTGACAAATTTTTTTGTTGGTAAAATTTTCATGCCAGAAATTATAGAATATTGAACATAATTTTCTAGTATCCCTTAAAGATAGAAAATAGAATGGGGATGGATAGTTGAATGCTTTGATCTTTTGTTTTTACTATATCGGCACTTGTACTGTAAAATTAATTTAACCTTTTGAACTGTATTTGCAGTGGCAAAACCATTGTTTGTGGATGGCAGTGCGAAGTCACATGAGCTCTTCCTTGCTTATGATAATGTCTCTCTATCAAATCTTGAGCCTCCATTGGTTCTTCAAGAATTTGTTAACCATGGTAGGTAAATGCAAATGGGTTGCACTTATTTGTCTTCTCTTTTTCCCTAAGGATTTTAAGTAACTAGAGCAATCTGGTAAATACCTTTTCCAGCATTTATTTTTAATCTAAAATAATCCTCATATTTTGTTGCAGGTGGTGTCATGTTTAAAGTATATGTTGTTGGAAATGCTATAAAAGTTGTAAGGCGATTCTCTCTACCTGATGTCTGCAAGCGAGAGCTGTCCAAGTATGCTGGGGTTTTTCAGTTTCCAAGGGTTTCTGGTGCTTCAGCAAGTGCTGAGGAGGCAGATCTGGATCCTGGTGTTGCAGGTAAGTCACCATCTACCAAGCTTGGTGAAGTCACTTTTATATTCTATGAGATGACATATAACTGACCCAAAAAAGAAATCAGATTTATTTATGTGGCACTTTTTTTTTAATTTTTATTTATTATTTTATTTTTTTATTTTTATGTTTAGCGTAAAGGAGTGGCATTTAATTTACCTGAAATCTGGACAAATATACCTGAAGTTGAGAGTACAAAATACTAAAAAAAGATTGAAGGTTTATATTACTGTTAAAGACCCTAAGTGTGAAAAAGGGAACTTCTGCAGCAAAGTCTGAGAGTATTACATTGTATTCTTTCTGTTGCAGAGCTTCCTCCAAGACCATTGCTTGAGAGACTTGTTTGGGAGCTTCGCCGGCGCATGGTAATTTCCTGTTGTGTTATTTTCTCTCAGTGATAGCATGAGTTTTTTTGGTCATTTTATGTTCCTAACTTCCATTGTGCATTATGCAGGGTCTTCAGCTTTTCAATATTGATATCATCCGTGAGCATGGGACAAGAGATCTATTTTATGTGATTGACATTAATTACTTCCCTGGCAAGTACCTGCTTCTAAATCTTGGTCCAACTGCTTGAACCCCTTCACTCTAGTTTGCACAATAATCTGGGTTTAAAATCCATTATAATTGTAAAATTGGCATTTTGATCTACAGGTTATGGGAAAATGCCGGAGTATGAACACATATTTACGGATTTTCTGGCAGCTCTTAGGGACAGCAAATACAGGAAGCAGCTCTGTGTATAAATGTGTTCAAAGATTATGTAGCCATTTGCATAAAAGCTGTTTGCAGCTTTGGTAATTTCATGGAAAGCTGGAATAGATGTCACAATCCTGGTTTTTCTAATGGCTAACTGGTATGAATAATGATCCGCCAATGCTTAGCTTTTTTAGTGTTAAAGCATGAAGAATCGCATGCTAGCGGCTTTTGAATCAAACTGTGAAGCAATCATGTATTCATGTTGATGTAAATATGTAATCAGGTATGGTCCCATCTTTCATTATGGGGCACTTTGATACGTAGCCTGGATTTGGCAGGAGCAAACCTGTTGGTGATCTATGGTGGATACTTGGATTACCTGAAAGCAATTTCTTGTGAAGCTGTGGTTATAATCGTCCAATCTTTAATTCATGCTCCTTTTCTTTTTTTAATATTAAATTCATTAGTCCTAGCAAATGTAGAGAATAGGGATCATATGTTAATATCCCATTGTCTATCAAGAGTTAAATATTTGTGTAGTGCATCTTATTTTATTTTGGTAATAATCTGCATATTGAATGTTTTCAGCTGTCATAGCTTTGATTTTCATTTCTTACCTTTGTGCTATATGGAAAACCTTTTTGGACTACCATGCCAAAAAAGATTACTTTGAATGTAGCAAGTATTGGGAGTTGAGACCTTAAAATTTTTCAGGGTCTTAGTTTGTGCCCTTGAGGCCCTTGATTTTTTTATATGCATTTTAAGGGGTGGTGTAGTAATAAAGTTTTCTACTTATTTACGAAAATGTCATGTGATTTCCTATTTATACATATCACAGTAATTTACTAGATATTATTCGTCCCTGCAAGTAAAAAAAGACCGAAGGAGTAGTTGCTATCCAAGATTAGACTATTTAGTTGTACAATCAAGTTGAATTGCTGTATTGGAAAATTGGAAGGACATAATAATAGTTTAAAGCATGTTTTTAAATTTAGGGAATTTTTACATGGTGAAACCTCAAAGTGCAATTACCAATATGCCTCATTTTTAAAATGAAAATTGAAAATGCCTCATTTTTTAAATGAAAATTGAAAATGCCTCATTTTTAAAACGAAACTTGAAATGCAAAATGATATATTTTTTATTTCTTGCCAATTTTGGCCTCAAATTTGACCGTTGTGAACCAAAATGGTCTCCAAAACCTAATCTGAATTTCATATTTTGTACACTGCAGCACTTATACCAAAACTAAATGGCATGCAACGAGCTAAATGATTGGTTCCTAATTACACTTGTTAATGATTGGTTAGCCTATATAAATGAGGAAAAAAAATACGTAGAATTCAATGCTCATCAAATGGAATTTTTTACTCTGTATAATGTGAGGTCACCCTTTGAAATTTCCATTAAAATTATATGCACATTTTTCAAATGCAAAATGACAAAAAATTTAATACTGGTATTAAATGAACTAGGTAGTAACTTAGTATGACATTATGATCTTATTTTGTGAATAAAATCCTTCACTTTAGCTGTTTAACAAACTAGATAACCCCATATATTATATAAATATATACATAGTCGTATAACACTTGATCATCACAAATCACAAAAGCAATTGCAAAGACAGCAATTATCAATTTGGTAAGCTTCAAGCTCTGATCCCTTCCCAAGTGTTCTAGTCGGATACAAAGAGCTAGCAACGTGTAAAATGATGCGTCGGAGTATTGAACTCATCCTTCAAAAGTGAGTGGCAAGAAGAGCCAATGATATGAACGGAGTAAACTAGATCACCTTCAAGCAACAATTTAGAATCAAATCCTGAGAATTTGGCAACTAACCAACTCAGCAGGCCCAGCTTTCATAGAGGCAATAAGATTCCAGGTAATTTCTGGTGGAGAAGATGGAACAGAACTTCCACTTGATGAACTTCTGTTAGATGATGAATTTAATTGAGAGGTGAGTGCCAGAGACTCCGTATTCGCTTGCAAAACTGCAATATCAGAATTGCAGTCTTTAATGATCACATGAAGCTTCCCTCGGAAAGCAGCCAGTAAGTATGGAGATTCTGCATCAGCTTGATCATGCGTCATAGGGACTTCACCCAAAACAATTTTCCAAGAATCATTTTGATGATCATATACTTTGATCTTAGCATTGTCCAAAGAACCTGACAAATCTAAAGCATATAACTCCTCATCAACTACAACACTCAATTTGGTTCCTGCCTGCTTAGCAGGCCAACCTTCACCCATACCAACAGGCATTTCAATCCACGAATTTGTTTCCGGGTCATATATCTCACCACCAGCATCAACAAAGAAAGGCCAACAATATAAACTCTGAGGAACATATAGCTTGCCCTTGTATGTCGTTAATCCTGTTGCTATCGGCTTTAGAAGATCAGCTAGAAAAGCAGTAGGCATGATCTGAGCCTTTGAGAATGGCATACTGGGAACCTCAGACCATTGCTCTGTTTCAGGGTCAAACACTTCAGCAGATTGCAACGGAGTTAGTCCCCCTCTGTGCCTGCTAACCCCTCCAACAACGTAGAGTTTGTTGTTTATGACACCTATCTTACTATAAGCTCTGCCATACAACATTGGGCTTACTTCATTCCAAGTATTTAAAATAGGATCATAGCGCCACACACAACTCAAAGCGGAGGTCCTAGACAGTCCCCCAACTACATAGAGGCAACCATTCACAGCCCCAATAGAACAGCCACAGAATGGCATTTCATCCAATGGATCACCTCCACCAAGCCACCCTCTTATTGCATCTGCTATTTTCACCCTTGAACCCAAAGCATTCCACATTTGAACAATCGCCAAGCCTCTCTTGGATTCGTCATGGATTGAGTCGTGAGGCATTGGGGGCAACTTTTGCCATTTTTGAGAAACAGGATCCAACGCACACCACAATAAGTTTTGTTCAACACGAGAGAGTATGAAAAGCCATTCTTCAGTCGTCTTGAATTCTCTTCTCAAATTATATATTTCTGAACTTATCAAAGCCTCTTTCCAACTCCGTGAAACCAATTTCAGTTTCAGGTAGTAAACTCTTGGTACTCTGGCAAGAATCTGAAGTGATATTTCATTTGGAAGGGAAGGAATTAGTCTTATGTTCTGATCAAAGCACGTTGTTACCCTTTGCCGCTTGCCACCACTAGCACCCTCATAGTTCTGAGAATTACGACCACCAGAACTCTTCAAGCTGAATATTCCACCCATTAATCCACCAGATCAATTCATAACCATAAGACCTACAAAAACCTTCACACAAAAATATAGTACATTCATATCAGCAGACTGCGGAAAACCTAGCATTAACTACAATTCTTCTCTAAACTCGAAGGGTAAAAGGAACATCATAAAAAGTGCTAGCAAATGCCTCGAAATAATGCGACGACAATCTACGCCTATACAACAGGCATATAGTAAAGACTAAAGACTATATACCCCTTGCATCAATTCGTCGATTGCTCCACATTACCTAATCACAGGTGACCAACTCGGTGTCGCAGCGTCCACGGCTAAAGTCTTTCCATCAAGTAAAAACTTCTAAAACTAATTTCCAACTAAGTAAAGACTTCTGAAGTCATTGAATTTCCAAAGTCATACATCAAAAAGGAGAAGACTTATACATTACAGTAGTATTACACAGTAATTTAACAAAAGTTAGGTCAACAAATATTTGTAAACATATATAAATTATATGTATAATTCTAAATTTTCATTCATAATTACAATATAATTAGTATCAAAAACTCATTAAACATTAAAAAAAACATTTGAAATTCCGAAATCGAATTCATCAATTCCAAGAAGAATAACAAACTGTAATTTCCATTGTTTTACACTATATCAGTAATACTGTAGTATTTCTACAATACAATCATTAAAACATTAAAAAAAAAAAAATTAGGGAACAATTAACACCTGATTTGATTAAATTACAATTAAATTAAATTAATCAAATCAAAACGAATAAATATCCTTGATTAACACTTCATCAGCAACAAAAGGCAAATTAAAGAATATTCGAAATTGACGCAATTAAGCAAATGAGGATTTCGTCAAAAATTAAATGAAATTTCATAATTTGTGATTAAAGCGTTACCTTGAAGATGAACAAAACTGCAAATTGATTTTAATGACAGCGAAAAAAAAAAAAAAAAAAAAAAATAAAAAAA
>PYUH01000145.1:172834-192138 GCA_016808085.1 Suaeda aralocaspica
AAAAAAAAAAAAAAAAAAAAAATTGACGAGGTTTTCAGTTGAGATCTGACAGAAAATAAAAAGATGATGAAATTATGACACTATTAATATAATAATTAAAATAATAAAATAAAAAAGGAAGGATTTGGTGGAAATTCAATAATGACGGTGATAGAAATATATACGAAGTACTACGTATATTTTTTTTTTTTGGAGAGAGAAGTAGAGGGTGGAGTGACTAAGCTTATAGATAATTATGATATTAGTATTATGTATTTTTGTGTTTATAATTTTATTTTATTTTATTTTATATGCCTAATAATTAGGTAATGAGGTTAGGTTGAAGTGGAGAAACGAGAGAAGTGTGGATTTTGTAACCACTAACTTCTATGCCTATCCATATCATAATTCATAGTACTAGAAGTCTACAACTAGATTAGTAGTACAACACCCAAAATTTTATTATGGTTCAAGACGCAAGAATAAATACCCGATAGAACTGATACTGACGGTTTAGTAATTGGTTGGTAATTGGTAATTAGTTTTGTTGGTGGTTAGTTGCTGGTTTAGTGGTTATTTTGTTTGGTAATTTTGTTTGTTAGCTTTTATATATTAAATGATATTTAAGCATTTTTGTTTTTTTACTCTATTTATTTTTGTAGACATTATCAACGGTTAAAATAATATTTTAATAGTTTACAAGCCAAAAGCCCAAACAAAAAAAAGCAACTCCTAAAAGTTTTGAGCAGCTTTTGGCTTATGGCTTAGAACCAAACAAAATTTTGAGTGTTTAACCAAATTAATGACAATCAGCTAAAATGATGAAAATTAAAAAAGGTTCTTATTGTAGATTATACTAAAATAGTTTTCGTGAAATGCACAACTAACAAATTTAAAAATTAATTATTAATATTGAGCAAAATAAATATCTTACATGTTGATAATTGTTCATAAAAAAATTGTAGATTATTTTTATTTTCAAAATAACTATAAATTATATAATTAATCATACTATGATTATAATTAAATTTTGAAAAGATATTTTGAAATATATAATACTATAACTTTATTGTTCATTTGTATTAAAAAAAATACATGATATAAACTCCAAACACAATATAAAACAAATTTATGGACATGAAAATGTAAATTAAATTACTAATATATATTATCAAACTAAATATATTTTTCATTTTAAATATGAATATATCTAATAATATAAAAAGGTTTAATAAAAATGAAAATTATTAACAAATAAGCACCCATATGGCCCCTGTTATTTGAAAAATATATTATTTATAGTATTGGTAAGATTCACCATGCATAGTTTAAAGTTAAATAATCTTTTATATAACATATATAATTTTATTACACATCTTATTCAAAGTATAATTCATTAGTGTTTATTATTATCCATTGATTTAAATAAATATAGTAAGTTAATAGCTTGCATAAGAAGATAATAATATAAGTTTAGGCGGGAAAAAATTTAATGAAAAGTTGACACGTGTATAAGATGATGTCAACGTTTTTTTTTTTATATTAGTTATCATATAGATGTGTGTGTTGAGGAGTTACAACGATTGGATGAGAATCGATATCAAGATAACCAGGATAGAAGTTTTAACCACTTGAGCTACTATTTATTTTTAACGATGATAAATTAACTTTCCATATCATTTTATCTAGTTGTATTAGTTATTTGAAGAAAATTATACACATTGCGAGTTTGAATGTTAGAAAAGAGATTGTAAAACTATAAAAGCAACATTAAAATCGTCGCTTGTTTGCATAATATATTCTCTCTCTTTCAAATGTGGTTGCTTTTTAAAAAAATAAAACATTATAAAACTTTTAAATAGTGTCATTCGTTTTGTATTATCTAAATGCTGTTTAATTAGAATTATGAGTTCATTAGTTGGTGTATGCTGTATGCATTTCAATTTGCATCCAGATCCTGCTCTTTTAAGTTAAGTCATTGTTAAACTTATTTGTGAACATTTGTTTCATGAATCAAGATAAATGCATATACATATTCATGTGTATCATGAATAATACGTTAACAATTAGAGTCGAATTGAACAATAACGCAATTAATACTCCACACTTGATCTTAGCCAAAAAGCTGAGGATTGTGGCAAATTTTATTCGAACACCCATACATTTTCTGATTCATTGCCAAATTTTCGTTATAATCGACACCGAGTGAGATCACACAAAGTAGTATTAGTTACACCCTTACACATTCATTTTTAACTTTGATGTCCATAACAAACTGAATCCCACAAGTTAACACTCAACTTGTGAGGAAGAACAGTGAAGATTCACCATTCATACTACTATGAAGAATAATTATTGCTTCGCCCTCATCTGCTCATATGAAGCTATGTTACTCATGAAGATACCAAATTTACCTATATTTTACATACTTTCTCCAACTCACAAAAACATCCTATACGGAGTTGGGCGTCAAGCACTCAAGCACCACCGTCACACGCTCAGACCTGCTTGGATGCAACTAAAAATTCGTGTTTCAATATGTTTTTTTTTTCAATAACTAAAGTCAATTTTTTTCATGTCTTGTTTGCCCTTCTTTCTTTTAAACATAGCTCTCCCAGATAATTACAATGAGCCAACTACTTCACTTGATCATTTACACTTATCAAGAGGATGCGTATTGTTTTCCAACTCCGCTAGAAACTGGCAGATCATACTTTGAGACAAATTAGTACACTACAACAATCTTAGAGCAAAACGTTTTAGCAAAGAAAAAGTTCAAGGCCCTGATCAGTTGGCCATTTGTTTTCCATTCATATACAAATTATTCACATATAGATTAGCAAAAACCAGTAACAGGAACAAACAGAATACATCAGTTCTACGCAAGCAAAACTACTAGCAATATAACGTTTCAACTTTTAAGCAATATAAATAAACCTTGCTGCACAATGGCACAATGCAACTTTGCCAACAGGGACTTAAACAGCATATCAGTTCAGCATCAATCACCAATGCAACTTTGCTAGCATAACAGCTAACTTATTATAGTAAGCTACCTGTGAGTGATTCAGATTCTACCTAGCCCTCCAAGGTTGCAGTTCCGCCTAAAAATCCTACGTCCTGGATGTTGAGGTAGACCAAAAGCTGGTAGGCGGTCATAATCTCCACCAATAATAAAAGGAGGGTTGAAGGGATTTGGACTCCTTCGTCCTGGAAATAAAGGCCGGAGCTGGGGAGGCTCTTGCCACCGAAATGGCGACATACACATCCGCTTTGGCTTCTTTTTATAATCCCATGAAGAATTAAACTTTGCCTTCCATTGGCATTCCCTTTGTGATGTTACAGTTATTCCAAACTCTTCTTCATACTTGAGCTTCCACAGATCATTATTTGAAGCAACAAACCGCAATTCGGAACAAACACATTCTACTCTTGCAACATCTATTGCAGGAAGGAACTCTAAAATCTTAAGTTTCAGTTCTGTAGGAAGGCGCATCAGACAAGGTGGAGGACCTACACCCACTTGTTCACAAAGGTCAATCAACAAAGGATATGCAAGTCCATCTTTAACAATCTTCCAAAACTCAAAAATTTCGTGATTTGGGAATAACTTCCTACACCCACCTATCTCATTTTCAGAACCAGTATAATCACTTTTCTTCCAGATATAACTTAATGCCGGAACAAATACAGGTTCATCCAAACACACTCGATGGACACCATATCCTTTCTTTGGCACCCAACCATAAATGTTCATAAACTTCCCTAAAGATTGGAACTTCAACACAATCGTCTCGACAGCCTTTGATGTCGGAGCCTCAGGGAGAGTATAATACAATGTCATACCAAAAGCAAGCGTGGGCCACTCATCAGCAAGGCAAAAGCCATCCGCTTTCTTTCGCAAAATCGGATCATAAAACACAAAACCACTCTCCAACAAAACAGCATGTACCGCGATCACCAACAGCTTATGATCACTACCATTAGCATCAGCATCTCTCACCTCCTTCACAAATATCTTCTTCAAAAAACTTGGAACAGAAAATCTACAATTCTCCTTAACCTCAGACTCATCATCAACAGCCTTCTTTTCATCACCCAATTCATCTGAATTTCCTTCATTACAATCACCCAATTCTCGAATTCGACTACAAGAACCAATCATTTCATCATCTTTATCCAATTCAACCACCTGGGTTTTCCCCAATTCACCACTACAATCACCAGAATCACCCAATTCAAAATCTCCTTCCATCAAATCCCTAATTTCAACACCTGGGTTATTCAATTCACTAGATTGGGTATTCATCAAATTAACAACTTTATCATCACAAACCCTAATTTTCCCAGAATTTTCATTCTCCTTTTTCAATTGAACATGCGATAAATTAGGGTTTTTAGAAGAAAACGCAAAAGGGTTTTGAGAGTAGTAAATAAGATCACCTGACGTAACTCCAAGAGATTGAATTGATTCTTCAGAAGATGAACCGCAAAGCTCGTCTTTTCCGTTGAGTGATAAAATCAAGTTTTGTTGAATTGCAGAAGATGAAGATGAAGAAGAGAAGAGTTGGAGATTGATGGTTTGTTTAAGTTGTTGAAGATTGGAATTATTGGGGATTTCAATTTTTTGGGTTTGTTTTGTTTCGAGAGATCTTAGCCTTAATTTCATGGTTGCGTTAGAGAGAATTTGCTGGAGTTTCGTTCAATCTGGGTGAAATTGCGGATAATATTCGAATGACAAAAGAGATAATTCGACTAATTTTCAATTGTAATTTATTCGTTTAGAAATACGAACTCTGTCCGTATCACTTGTTAAATTGGTTAAAATTTAGTTTAACCATAAAATGGATGGAATAATGGAATATTAAGTCCAGAAAAATTGTTGGACAAACGTAATACTTTATCTGCTTTATAATAAAGATTTTTTTGTTCAAAACTATACTACTACTTTAATTAAAGTTTTAGTATTGACCTTTATTTTCAAGCATCTAAAAAAACACATGAGTTACACATAACCTTTGTTTAACTCGATTCAATCATCCAATATGACTTAATGATACCCAAGTGTCGCTAAAGCAATAGATTAGTAGTAAGATATAGAGTTAAGACATGCATTAGTGTTGGAGGAAATGGTCATAGTTTTTAGCAGCAGATGATGATGTTTGAGAGTACAGTACCAAATTTACCAAGGGCGTCAGTTACATGTTCCATTCAAGTGCAGAAGAGTACACCCCTTTACAATACACACTTCACACATCTCTCAGGCATTTACTCGACCACCATTGACACCCTCTCTTACTCCCTTACATCACCTTTCTAACCTTCATCAAAGATTTGTCAAATAGGGGTAACTTTGATAGAACGTGAAACACATGCGAATTGTCCATGCCCACAAAATTGACTTCTTTTTTTTTTTTTTTTACCGGATTTTGAGTTTAAGATATCAAGTTTTATACTTTTGGCCTTTGGGTTGGATAAGTTCTCAGCTTAATTCTCCTCAACAAAAAAAAAAGGTCTCAGCTTAATCCACAAAAAATGATACTAGGTCTCTAATTACAAGTTTGGATGTTAAAAAGGTTTTGATTAACAATATTATAATATACTATGTTTTTAGTTGTAACAAGTTAATATTTTAACTCTGATAAAAATAATATTTATTGTAATTAAAAAAAAACGAAGGTAATAATTTTTTTTTGTTTAGACTTTCGCGGGTCAAAATAATTACTAAAAATTGATCCCTTAAAGTCGAAAGGAAAACACTAACCAATCAAATGTAAATATAAACCTGTTTACTTCAGCTGAAAATAGCTGAACTGAATTGAACTGAGCTGAAAGTTTTTTATGAAGGATTAATTAATAGCAAAATAAGAGAAGAACTGAACTGAACTAAACTGAATGGATTTTAAGCTGAAGTAAATAGGCCCTAAGTAAATGATCCATGGTCACTTTTTTCACACTAGTATTCCGTCTGAGAAGTGAGGATCATAATGAGTTAATGATACGCTCTTAATTTTATGAGAATATGATTATGAAACACTCAATAGATTGGCACCAAAAAAACCATCATACACTCATACCGGAAAACAAATATAATGTGTATAAATGATTACGAGCAACCCTTCTATCAATATATATTAGACTCGTATGCATGACTAATATAACAATTTAGCAATTCATTTTAAAGTTGGATTTTTTGTTCATGAATGTCACTAATAGAATTGTAACTGTGCAACCGTATTAGTACACTTGTTTTTAGTCATGAATTTCACTACCAGAATTGTAACTACACAGCTATTGCTACTACGACATACGAATGTAGCAGTTATGGTAGATGGACTTTTTTGAACATATACGGAGTAATACTTGATATATCAGTAGAATTCACAAGGAAATACGTGGTACCCCATATATCAATTTTAGAAATACTGTTAGATTTGTTTGCCTCATTTTCTAGAACTAGATGTAACAATTTCTAAAATACTTATACAATACAAGGAAATATATTAATGTGAACCCCAAAGACTAACCACGAAAGGGAATAAAATAATCACATCTCATTTGGGATTCCTAAGGACGATGATAACAGAATCTCCTCGGAGGAACATCTTGCTGATAAATCTGTCCTTGTTCACAGGCTGAGCCTTCTTCTTCCCTTTCCCAGTCTTGGGCACCTACAACACACAATCAAATAAATGTATTAGCAGTTTGATATACAAGTATACAACTTCAAAAACCACGAATAACAATTTTTTTAAAAAAAAAACCATGAATAACTTCTCTCTACACCAAAATAAACAAACTGATAACAATCACCAAACGTTATAAAATATCCACTTGAAAGAACTTCACTTAAAATAGATTTCATCATGCACCCTTAGTCCCTTAGATTAAGGGCCTGTTTACTTCAACTGAAAATAGTTGAACTGAACTTAACTTAACTTAACTAGTTAACTAAACTGAATTGAACTTAACTGCACTGATTGGAGCTGAGCTGAGCTGAGCTGAACTGAAAGTTTTTTAATGAAGGATTAATGAATAGCAAAATAAGGGAAGAACTGAACTGAATTGAACTGAATTGAACTGAACAGATTTTAAGCTGAAGTAAACAGGCCCTAATTGACAGGAAGGATTAGCTTTATTGCAAGTTGCAACCATCATTAATGGGTTTTTATTTCCATATCATGACATATTGACATATTCTTAAAATAAAAAATTGTTACATCTAATTCAAGAAAAAGAGAAACAAATTGAATAGTGCATAAATCAAGAACTACAGAGTACTTAAAATTTAGAAACCAAACCTCAGTCCACATTTCACGGACATTCTCAAGAACCATATTGCAATGACGATCAAAAGCTCTCACACGCCCTAAGAGTTTCCTGTTGTTTCGGCAATTTATCAGGACCTGATGTGATTTGAAGCTGAAAAATTAGCAACTAACCAAATGATTCAAAGATAATGATATAGTGGTGACTAAATAAACATGTTACTCGATAATTCAGAGCCTCAACGGCTCAACCCCTCCAGAAGGATGCAAAGACAATGGAAACGTGGAAAGTTGTAAGAGAAAGAAAAGCCAGCATTGAAAACTCAATGGAGTAAAAGATACATTTCCTATTCCCTACATACCAACAACTTAAATTGCTAGATATAAGGCTAAAGAGGAAGTTTGAGGAGACTTTGGTACCTGTGTGTTGTTCTTCACGCTCATCATAAGCACAGATAGCGGACCAGTGTTGAACTCCTCCTCTTCGTTTTTGACCTGCCAAAGCCAATTTCCATAAGCATAGGTAGTATCTTCTACATAGCGATAGAAAAGCAAAAACATACGTTTATTTATATAGCAAATTCACATCAAAGAAAAATTTAGCACAGAATTAGAGTTATAAAGGGAAAAAAAAACAACATATGAGATACTTTCCTCAAGATTTCTACTCCATAAGACTAACGAGTTGGTCTTGGAAATCAGTGAGTTTTAAACTTTTATTTACCACTATTATTAGCTGAAACAGTGAAACAGAAAGAGCAGAAACTCAAAATCAAAACGCAGAAGATTCATATTTATGTACACTTGAACTTGCAAAGTGCAGAGCATGCTACATGAAGCGCTAATCATTATTGAATAACAAAAATTACACAGTTGCCAGCAAGTGCCACTTGCAACAGAGTGTCCACAGATTAAACTCCAGGAAGCCTCAAATGCATTCCATTAGAAGAAGCTGAAAAACATTAGCATATTATCATGGATTTGGTTTAGGAAAAAAAAAAAGGGGCATATCAACGCTGCTATTATCAACAACTTTCCAGTTTAAACAACAGATTAGTCATACAGATACAGATGCATTCCTCAGAAACCCCAGACATTAGTTTAAAACACAAAAAAACTTCCACCAGAACAAAACCATCCTATAAAGTTTGCTTTAGAAACTAAAAAAACTAAGCAGAATGAAACTAGTAGTCAAAAGCAGACGGATATTACAAAAAATTGAACAGTGCAGAAAGTAGATGATACTTACAGGAGCTTCTTCTGCCATGTTTCAGCTGAAAATCAAAGAAAACGAAGTTAGTACACCAAGCTTTATTAGTACTTTGATAGGCATTCCATCAAATAGAATAAATCAAAACATTCGTTATGAACAAACATTAATCAAATTGTAAATATTTCTCAAACACTGTATTTTGTTAATATTTTAATTTGGACAAACCTTCAAAAGCATTTTAAATTATAAAAATAGCAATGTACCAAAAGTCCAAAAGCTTTCCATTTATTGTGGAATAATTTGAAGCATACAAGAGAACAAGACATGGAACGACACCTCTAGCTTTCCATTGTGACCCAACTCTAAAATAATAACAACTAACCTATCATCTTCTCTAACATTCCACGAAGACTAATTGTTCATTTGATCATCAATGCTCAAACGATTTTACAACAATGTAAGATTGCCAACACTCGTTAAGTTGCCTCATGGGAGCTGCAGAAAAAAGTCAAAGAGTACCTACAGATTCTAACCAATTGCAGCAGGGGCCTAAATTTTTAAGTACTCTTTAGATTACAGCCTGGGTAGAGTAAACAAGGAAACTACGACGTCTATGAGTCTATGAGCAATTGAGCAGTCACCAAAAGTAGACCCAAAAAAGTTCGCGAGAATGGAAACAACATTAACTAAACTTTCAGCTCAAACTAATTAAACTTGTCACAATACTATCTCCACAAACGTCAATTATAAACTAGTTGAAAGTATACACCATTGCATGTAAAATTCCGCCCCAACGCCACAGTAAACTACACTACGTGTCACCAAATAATCACAACCCATATCAACCGGTCTAATCGAAAAGCGGACTCATGTGTAAATGCATTTGAGCTTTATAAGAAATTAATAGCTGAAAGAATATTAATGGTAAAATTGTCAATTACCACCTTTTTAAAACTTCTTTTCGTCACTTACCACCTTTTAAGAAAAATTTGTCAGTTACCACCTTTTAAAAAAAAATTTTTGTTAATGATGACCTCAAGTGAAAAATTCCGGTTTGATTGTCGGAATTAGCCATTGACTTCTATTTACACCCTCTTGCACTTCCCTCCTAATTCCCCCTCCCCCCTTTTTTCCCCCAAATTTCTAATCTCAACCCTCCACTCCATCCTCTTATAAAATCAACCCTAAATAACAAAAACCCTCTTCTCACTATTTCTTCTTCTCCAAATCAACTCAATTTTTTTTTGGTAAAGTTTGAATTTTTTTCCTTTAAATTGACAGATTGTGTAACTGATTTCTTTTTCTGATTCGCAGTTGCCATTGATGAACCATTTCAAAAAATAAAACACAAAACCAAGTTGAGTGAGTTAAAAAAATATGGACCGAAGAACAACTCGCAACTGAAAATGATGAAGTTTGATGAAATTTACCTACCCTTTATAAATTGAAGCACAATTAATAGAGTCTTTGATTCCCAATTGCACAGCATAAATTTTTTTGGCAATATAAATTTTTTTTTAAAGCTAAAATGATTGGTAGGTTGAATATTTGATTTTGAATTAATGTTGAGTGAGTAAAATAAGTGAAGATGGGAGGATGGAGTGTAAATATCAAAATATTTACTAACAAAACCTTTTTTAATTGAGTCAAAGGCAAATTCCGGCAATCAAACCAGAATTTTTCGCTTGAGGTCATTATTAACAAAAAAGTTTTTTTAAAAGGTGGTAGCCGACAATTTTTTTTTTAAAAGACGGTAAAAAAAAAGTTTTATAAAGGTGGTAACCGACAACTTTTCCAATATTAATTAAATTAAGTGTTTGCAAGCTTAATAGAAGCTTGGATAAACTCTAGCTTAGACTCATCAACTTTATTAAACACTCTAAAATGACTAGCGAGAATCGAATACAACAACTTAAAGTAATCAGCTAATGATTTATTATTTTCTTATCAAAATCAAACAAAATCACATTGACGAATTTCTTCATTCTTTTTCACAAATCACTACCAAAAAAAATTCCCAATTTGAGCATTGCTTTAAACTGAAAACCCTAAAATTAAATTAAAGAATTGGGCAAAATTCGACAATGTAATTCGCTGAAACTAAACTAAACTTGGGAAGTTACGTAGTAATTGAAGAATTGTACACATGAACAAACAAATTGAATAATTAAGTAAATAAAGTAGAGCATCTAATAGTTTGTATACAATTAAAAATAAAAAGAAAAAAAGGAAAGGAAGAAATTAACCTTGAGAACAGCAGATTGATCAATCGAAGAAGAAGGAGATAAAGTAGCGAAAGAAAAGGCTACTTCAGTATTATTATTGCCCGCCAGCTTTTAAACCCTAAACCTCCTTTCACATATTTTTATTTACTTTCCTTTATTTTTAATTCGGTCTTTAAGTATTTTGAGTAGCAGGGGTGTATAAAATCGGATATCGAAATTTTTCTGATCCGGAAAATTGGATATCTGGTTTTTCCAGAATAAAAAAATGCTTTTCATATCCGATCCGGAAAATCGGAATTTTGAATTTGAGCATTGCTTTTCAACTAACGAAACCCGGGGAAACACATGGATCCGATCCGGTTTGTGTTTCCCTTTAAAATACGAAATCTGGATTTTGAAAATTCCAATTCGATTCCGATCCGGTATCAAAAATCGGATATCGGTCTAGTTTTCCAAATTTTAAAGAACCTAACCGGATATCCGATTTCGTAATGGAAATTGGAAATCGGAATTTTNATTTTTTTGGCAATATAAATTTTTTTTTAAAGCTAAAATGATTGGTAGGTTGAATATTTGATTTTGAATTAATGTTGAGTGAGTAAAATAAGTGAAGATGGGAGGATGGAGTGTAAATATCAAAATATTTACTAACAAAACCTTTTTTAATTGAGTCAAAGGCAAATTCCGGCAATCAAACCAGAATTTTTCGCTTGAGGTCATTATTAACAAAAAAGTTTTTTTAAAAGGTGGTAGCCGACAATTTTTTTTTTAAAAGACGGTAAAAAAAAAGTTTTATAAAGGTGGTAACCGACAACTTTTCCAATATTAATTAAATTAAGTGTTTGCAAGCTTAATAGAAGCTTGGATAAACTCTAGCTTAGACTCATCAACTTTATTAAACACTCTAAAATGACTAGCGAGAATCGAATACAACAACTTAAAGTAATCAGCTAATGATTTATTATTTTCTTATCAAAATCAAACAAAATCACATTGACGAATTTCTTCATTCTTTTTCACAAATCACTACCAAAAAAAATTCCCAATTTGAGCATTGCTTTAAACTGAAAACCCTAAAATTAAATTAAAGAATTGGGCAAAATTCGACAATGTAATTCGCTGAAACTAAACTAAACTTGGGAAGTTACGTAGTAATTGAAGAATTGTACACATGAACAAACAAATTGAATAATTAAGTAAATAAAGTAGAGCATCTAATAGTTTGTATACAATTAAAAATAAAAAGAAAAAAAGGAAAGGAAGAAATTAACCTTGAGAACAGCAGATTGATCAATCGAAGAAGAAGGAGATAAAGTAGCGAAAGAAAAGGCTACTTCAGTATTATTATTGCCCGCCAGCTTTTAAACCCTAAACCTCCTTTCACATATTTTTATTTACTTTCCTTTATTTTTAATTCGGTCTTTAAGTATTTTGAGTAGCAGGGGTGTATAAAATCGGATATCGAAATTTTTCTGATCCGGAAAATTGGATATCTGGTTTTTCCAGAATAAAAAAATGCTTTTCATATCCGATCCGGAAAATCGGAATTTTGAATTTGAGCATTGCTTTTCAACTAACGAAACCCGGGGAAACACATGGATCCGATCCGGTTTGTGTTTCCCTTTAAAATACGAAATCTGGATTTTGAAAATTCCAATTCGATTCCGATCCGGTATCAAAAATCGGATATCGGTCTAGTTTTCCAAATTTTAAAGAACCTAACCGGATATCCGATTTCGTAATGGAAATTGGAAATCGGAATTTTTTGCACACCCCTAGTCAGTAGTATGATAGTGGGGGGTTAAAATTTTATGGGTACATTAATGTAGTTTACAAAAGTTAAATAACGAAAAAGTTACATATTAGTACTCTTTAATTGTAATTTATTTCATGAATTAAATAAGTTTTAAGTGTGTAAATGTATAAGGTGGTTAAATACTTTGCCAACAAAAAATGGTTAAATAATTTATTTATTTGATAAGGTGGTTATTTCGAATTTTTGGAAAACATTAAATGGTTATTATGAATTTTTGCTTTGTATGAATCGTAAAATTACTTACTTCATAAATTCATATTAATCAAACTACATATCAATATGAAACAAAAGTTATCTATATTAAGACTATTGCTCTTTACACATAAATCATAAATGATAATTGAACTAGAGTAGATAAATAACACGGAGTACAAACAAGGGGTGGTAATTCTATAACAGATCTATTCACTTTTTTCCTATACCACTTTATATGTTGCGGCTTTTGCCAAAATGCAACAATTGAGGTATTTTAAACCGCCTACATGCTACGGTTTTTGGCTTAAGCACAACTTTAGCATATAATCAATTTCAAATACTCTAATATTGTCGTTTTCGCCAAAAACTATAATGTATAAGGTAATACATGCCTAATTTACATATACAAAGTACTAACTATTAGATAATAGTTTATACTTTCTCCATTACAAAGATTCTGGTTATTGCAACTAAATTGTCACGGACGAAACAATCAATGTTGCATTATCATTAATCCAAATCCATTTTGGGTAGCCTTTGCCTACAAATCCATATTATTTTTGTCATCACTATCAAATCACCAGCCACATGTGAAACCAACTGATACTTCTCCAACATTCCAGACTCAAACACTCTCAATGACCTCTTCAAATTCAACTCCTCTGTTTCAATCTCCAATGTTTCAATTCAAGCATCAAACTTTCCTCCTCAATCTCACATTTCAATGGCAACCCTCTTCAATTCACTCCCTTCCTCAACATGGGTATCCACCAAATTTCAAAAATTCCCATCCTTTTCCCCTTCTCTCTGCCCATTTTCTCTCTCCACCTCAAAACCCTTAAAACCCAGAAAACTCTGTTTCTCTTTACAAGATGACAGAGAGAAAGAGACTTCTTTTGTAGCTCTTGTTGAAGAAGAACCGAAGAATGAAGAAACCCAAAAAGTGGAAGATAAAATCGAGGAAAAAGAAGATGAATCGCAAGAATCAGATTGGAAAACTGATGAAGAGTTTAAGAAATTTATGGGAAATCCTTCAATTGAAGCTGCAATTAAGTTAGAGAAGAAAAGAGCTGATAGAAAGCTTAAAGAACTTGATGCTGAGAGTAATAGTGATAATCCAATTGTTGGGGTTTTAAGTAGGATTGCTCGTGAGAATTTGGTCAGAGAGAAAGAGAGGTTGGAGAAAGCTGAATTAGCTTTTAAAGCACTTGATTTAAATAAAGTAAGTTTGTTTTTGATGATTTTTTAGTTTATTTTGTTGTATAGTGTAATTGATGTTGGTATATGTTTCTATATTTCTATGATTGGAATTTGAATGAATGTTGTGGTTTTTAGTTGAAGAATTGCTTTGGATTTGACTCGTTTTTCGCGACGGATGTAAGAAGGTTTGGGGATGGAGGGATTTTCGTGGGGAATTTGAGGAAGCCAATTGAGGAAGTTATGCCAAAATTGGAGAAGAAGTTGTCTGAGGCAGCTGGGACTGAGGTTATGTTGTGGTTTATGGAAGAAAAGAAGGATGACATTACTAAACAGGTATATTATTGCTTGATATAATTTGATATACATTGACATTGAGTTTCTGTTGTATTGATTGTTTAGAAATATTTTAGCTAATGCATATTACTTTTGTAATTCCTAGTATGCGATTCATGTCTAGCCGACCTCAAATTATATCGGGACAAAGGCATTGTTGCTGTTGTTATTGATGATCTTAGTTGTCATGCTAAGACTTATGATGTTGATTTAGTTATAACTTAGAGACTGACAAAATTCTGTCAAGAATTCTAGTGACGGCTAGCATGCATGCTGTGAATTCTATTCAAGAAAAATGCATGAGTCTATGATTAACAGGCTGACCATCAGATTCTAGATGTTCATTTAGTGTATGGAACTATGGAAGTATACCCTTATTCTGCATACTGTTACTTCTTAAAGAACTGTGGAGTTTTGATAGGTGAGTGTGTGCTTAAAGAATCTAGAAGTACAATGTGAGACATAAGTATCGGTTTCCTCTCCTAACATTTTTTTATCAAGCTGAGTTTGTTATGATGATATGAAACGAAACTCAACCTTTTCGATGGGCATAGTTCTTTTAGCTTGTCGGCATCCTCACTTGCCATAAGAAGGTACTTTTTTTTTTTTTTTTTCTTTCAAGGTCTGTTTGGTGCAACCAAAGTCAGAAATTGATCTGCAGTTTGAATCAACTAAGCTGAGCACTCCTTGGGGGTATATTAGTGCTATAGCGTTGGGTGTTACAACTTTTGGAACGATTGCTTTGACGAGTGGTTTTTTTGTTAAACCTGGTGCAACATTTGATGACTACTTGGCTAATGTCGTGCCTCTTTTTGGTGGTTTCCTGACTATTTTGGGTGTTTCTGAGGTGAGTTACCTTATTCATCTGTCTTGAAGTTTGTATATTCTGTGAAGTACTTCTATCATTCAATGCAATATTCATACTTCCTCTTTGAACTTATGACCATTTGGGTGTTTTCTATGTCCCTGACCACCTGATACATTTGTTGTTATTTGTATTGGTAGATTGCCACAAGGTTGACTGCAAATCGTTATGGGGTTAAGCTGAGCCCATCATTTCTTGTTCCATCAAATTGGACGGGGTGTTTGGGTGTAATGAATAACTATGAGTCTCTCCTTCCAAATAAGAAGGCTCTTTTTGATATTCCTGTGGCTCGTACAGCCAGTGCATACTTGACTTCCCTAGGACTTGTTGTTGCTGCCTTTGTATCAGATGGTAGCTTCAATGGAGGTGATAATGCACTGTAAGTTTCCCTCAACCATACTTTAAAACCAATTCCTTTGCAGTTAAATGATTGAAAGGGTTTTTGTTAGTTCTGTCCATTTTTGCTTTACTTCCTCTATTGCGATTATTGTGGAGTGGAGGAAGTAGATTACTTGATAATTAATGAGTATTTCACATCTCTGTAATATACTCGTATTGCATTACTTGGCAATGAGTATCCTCAATCATATCTGTTAAATAAGTAGGGGTAAATAGTTAAATAGAGGGAAGGGAAAGAAAAACATTTTCCTGTCCAAATTCCCACAGCTGATCATATCTATTAGCTATGGCATTATTATCTATTTATTGTGTCCTTCCAACCTCCGTTGAAAATATAGTTAAGACTGCTTACAATATGACCTTGTGTGCTCCTGAATATTCAAATTATTATTGGCAGATTTGATGTATTGTGGTCAAACATCTCCAATGTCGAGAAATCATATGATGATAATTTTATGAATTACCTTCAAAACTTGCTTGTTATGATGATGTTACATCATAACTTAATCCATACTTTGACTGATTTGCTTCAATAAAGTAGTTCACTGGCGAGTCTGTGATTACCTAAGTGAAGTATGACTTGTTATATTAAGATAGAGATATGATTATGCAGTAAGCCCGTAAATAGTAATACTCTCTGTTTGTTTTATTTGATACATCAATAAACACGTACGTATTTTTTGTGTGCTGATTCGTAAATTATTTCCATGTGGAATTTATTAAAGACTCAACCCAGACTAACCTTCAGCATTAACATATATCTGTGAAACCTTTTGTTTTTAGTTCTAATATGTGCTTGCTCTATTGCTGTGAATTTGTGATCTTGATAGTGTCTTCTGTATCTGCAGGTTTGTAAGGCCTCAATTTTTTGAGAACAATCCTTTATTTTCTTTCATCCAATTTGTAATTGGACCTTATGCTGACGAGCTTGGAAACGTACTGCCTAATGCGGTAGAAGGAGTGGGGGTACCTGTTGATCCCCTTGCTTTTGCTGGACTTTTAGGTTGTCTTTTTGTCCGCTATTTGAATACGATATATAATCCTTAATCCCTTTTCTATCTGAATACAGCAGAAACTCAAAGCTTTAATCCCTTATCTGCTATTCGAAAACTTTATCATTGTTGCACCTTAAAGATTTCTGACTTGTCCATCTTCTGTCAGGAATGGTTATTACTTCACTTAACTTGTTACCTTGTGGGAGACTTGAAGGGGGTAGAATTGCACAAGCCATGTTTGGAAGGAGCACTGCAACATTGCTGTCATTTGCAACTTCTCTGCTGCTTGGCATTGGTGGTTTAAGTGGCAGTGTTATCTGTTTTGCTTGGGGATTGTTTGCTACCTTCTTCCGAGGAGGAGAAGAAATTCCTGCGAAGGATGAGATAACTGCGTTAGGTGATGATCGATATGCTTGGGGTGTCGTCCTCTTCCTTGTATGCTTCTTGACACTCTTTCCGAATGGAGGAGGGACCTATTCAAACTCATTCTTCAGTGGACCGTTTTTTAGAGGCAATTTGTAAATATGTTTCGTTGTATTCGTGACTGTATATACTCCTGGGTCTTAACTAATATTTATCTTTGTCCTTTTTGATGTTTTCTTGATCCTCGATCTTGTAAATTAAATGGTTTTGGGATGCATTCCTTAAGTCTTTTGTATGGAAGTTGGGGAGGAATTTAAAGTAGTATTGTAGTTTCTTTCCTCTTGAAACTAATTGAGTTAAAGAATAATGGTTGTAATCAATTTAGCCTACTGGGAATCAAGCACATCTTACTATCTAAACTGTTTTTGTAATATTATATTCACGAGTCCTTTTAGATTGTGTCTATTCTTTATGTTGAACTCTTGAATCCTTATTTTCATTGAGTCCTCTTGATATAGATCAAGCTTGAGCGAACCCTAAATTTCTTTGTTTTTAATAAACGATCAAGCAAAAGTCGATGGGAATTACATGTTTAATATCAATGGAATATACATTGGCTTACTCTACTGGAGTAATTTAAGAGGATAAAGTGAATCATGAATACTCGAGTTTACTCTTAAAGATATGACAAAAACAATATGAGAATTTATAGTTAGAGAAAAAATATCCATATTGATCACCTCTATGTATCTAATTATCTTTGACTTGCAAGTGAATCTTTGTGATATTTTGTTCTCATAGTATCTTCAATATGATGTATAGGTAATTACACACCTTCAACATAAGCATTCTCCACCATCTTTCCCTATCAGTCATATGCGTTTTCATTTTCCTAATATATATATCACCGTGTTAATTAAGTTAGTATATAATTTAGTTTATGCAGCTGACCCCATCCTTTTGATTAAAGGTTTTGTTTTAGTTATGATTTGTAGATCAAGTATTTCAATATATACGTCTCTTATTTTATTAATTAGAATAGTTTTCTTAAACATTTGTCAATAGTTAATGTCATATTATTGTGTTTATGAGAAGCATGAAATGAATCAAAGAATGATATCGAAAACTTGAAGAAAATACAGAGTAATCAATTTTTTTCCCCGCAGGTTTGTGATTTGTCCTGTAATCACTCCAAATTTTGACTCATCATATGTATGTTTATTAATTTATAGCCAAAGTCGCAAACAAACTAAATCTTGTAATGAAACATAAGAAAAAAAAACCTTCAAACAGAAAAAAAAAAAAAAAAAGAAGCATGTACCCTGTTTCAAATTAGTCACTACATTACCGGTTAAGTTTTGCTTAACAAGATATTAGTGATAATTCAACAAGTGTGTCGGCCTTGGCCTCTATAGCTCTTTAGCGGGTGAGAGGCCGGTCGACACCAATCCTCTACACCAAACAAGGTTAAACAAAGAAGCCAAAACTAAAACAATTGTCAAAGTTTGATAAAAACACAAAAAACTTTGTACTTCAATTAATCAGAAAGTTGAATTTAGGAGATTGTATTGTGTAAATTTATTTCGGCCAAAACAAAAAAAAATTTACACTCCTTTAAACTCGTAACTCCTTCACTTCTTCAACCCTTTTGCTGTCTTCTTTCTGTCAATTCTTTGAATCAGGTTTGTCTTTCTCTCTCTATGCTTCTCTCTCTAGAATCAAGTTTAAGTTTTTATTGAATTTTGTTTTGGAAATTTTTCTGGGGTTATGTTATAACTTAATTGTTTTGTCTTTTTTGTATGTTTTTGCCTTAAAGATTGAAACTTTGTTGTTTTGGATGATTTATTGGGGTAGAAAGTTTAGCATTCTTAATTGATTGTAAGTGGTTGTGAATTTTTGACGTTAGGTTTTTTATAATTTGATTTAATTTTGGCTGAATTAAGCGATTCCCATGTTAATTTTGATTTTTATGTAATTTTTGTTTGTTTTTTTCAATTTTGTTGAAGTTAGAAGAGAATTGTTTTTTTTTATTTTATTTTATTTTTTATTTTTTTAGTGAGTTCCAGATTGTTTACTGTGATTTTGTTATGTTTTGTTGGTAAGGAGTTTGATTTGATATAATCTTTGATTATTGTATGCATAATTATAGCTATGTTTCATGTTAGTAGTTGGGGCAGAAGGGTTTTGCTGTCTTCAAACCTTAATGTTATCCTCAATTTACCTGAATTTTGTTTTTATTTTACTGACTTGAATCCGGTGAGGCTCTTCTTGTTCGGGTTTTCGGATGGTTTGAATGTGGAAGAAAGGGCGGTTGTTTTGAGATTAATCAAATCATTGTGTATTGACTTTGTTCAAATGTTACGTCCAAATTTTTAGATATTTTAGTGGGTGTTAGGGTTTATGGTGTACGTTTTTTTAAATGAAGGCGAAGGGGGGGGGGGGGGTTGGATCCA